>MU184020.1:106553-134794 GCA_016904865.1 Pissodes strobi
GAGCCACTGGGGCATTACAAAAGTTTATTCCTGATCCTTTGATTGTGCTCTGATATAAATATTATATAATTATTAAATAACCCAAACTAACCCAACTCTAAAATTTTTGATTGTACATTTTCATATGCTTAGAGAAAATATGTTTAAAATATGGTATTATTTTCGAAGGAGAAACCGCATCGTATGTGACGAGTTACATAATAATTTATATGAAGTTATTAAGAGAAATGGCGATAATATTTAAGCTATACAAGTACATAACTACGATAAAGTCAAAGGTCCCCCTTTACTCAATTCAAAATACATGAATATGTGAATGATTGAAATGGCACGCAGACGGGAAATCCTTTAGACGTAGGCCACCAATCTGGGTCATCGTAAAGGCACATAGCTTCTTTAGCTGGATCATATGTAGGTCCTCCGGGTTTTATCACGCAGCTTCCGAGGTACATTGCTCGCATCCTAGAGAACTCTAGACAGTCGGCAAGGACATGAGTGGATGATTCCTCTTCCTCCAAGCACCACGATATCATCAACGATACGCTATAGGTGCAAATGCATGTTCAAGCGACACATATCCTGTAAGGAACCCTGTCACAGGCCTCATGATGCCCATTCTCTTTCGAGCCACTCTACCAGGCGCAGGATACGCAAGAGCAGCCCAGCTACCCTATTCTTGGAGTAGTCAGCCATAGATATTGAGCTGCACATTCATTGTATTCCATAGAATGGCGGCTACCGAACTGTAGGAGTCATCTACTTATCGGCTCAGGTCCCATTGTACCTGTTGCGGAGCACTGTCATGTTAGACGATTTGACTCCTCGTTTCCAAACAAGCTCCTATTATGCTCAGTCATGGCTCCGAAGACATCCCTATACTAAGATTCCACTACACAATTAATTCTAGAATATTCAATAGCCGATATAGCGGATCTGCTGTCCGAGCAAATGTATATATATTTTACATCTGAAGGCTCTTAACAGGTTCTCGTATCCTCATTTGGGGATCGCATACATCTCGGTCTGGAACACGGTTGCCCAAGTCCCAAGGGCAAAAGCAAGTTTCCCCTTTATAGTTTCTCCATACCAATTGCTCTAGCAGCACTAACCGTTTTGAAACTATCCGTATACCAAGCGATCCCATTAACCAGACATAAGCTGACATCCGCCCCTAACCTCTCTTCCCTATCGGATATGTAAAATCTGAGAAGTATAATTGATCTAAAGGTGAGCAGTATGTTGTCCGCCCTCATTAAGAGTTCCGAACACCAATCAGCTGCCCTTCTCTATACCCTGATGTATCCCCACATTGGATCATATATAGAACATTAATATAGTGGTATGATTAAAACTTTTCTACACGGAGATACCTATATAATCAAAGCTACATATCATTTGCATTTACTCCTATTATTATAATCCCAATATTAAAAGGTGATTTATTTTCAGTTGCATCACCTATTTGCTTTGGTCAAGTTTGTCCAGCGAGTACTACAAATTGCAAAGAGCATAAAAAATCAAGTGCCGACAAGGAACGTATCCAGATTAAAATCTCATGTTTGGATGACTTTGGTAAGTGTTTTTGTCGTTTTCTAACTAACTGGAATCGTAAATGATACCTGCAACAGTTTTTACAGATCTGGAAAACTTTATGGTTTAGTAGCTGTTTTTACCTTACACTGATTTTTTTTTGATATTTTTGGCCACTAACATTTCAGCTTTTAAAATTTCTAAATGCATGTTTAATGTTCTACGTAAATGTTCCAAAAGCCTTTACTCAAAATTCAATTTTAAGTAGTTGTTTACAGCAGTTACTAGCTCTTGACTCGTATGAATAATTTTATTTGCATATCTTCATTAATATTATCTATAACGAGATAACAGCTAATTAACTAACTAACCAAAAACGACAAGATTACTTTAATAAACCCCTAGTTTTGGTTTAGGGGAGCTAAGCATCACTAGGTACGCCTACGTGTGCCAAGTCTGAACTACAGCTATCTTCTGCGCATGTTCCCTAATAGTCCCATATCTAGAGGACTCTTGGAGACCATTAGACATTCGTCAAAATCATTAACTTCACATTCATCAAGATCATTCACTTCATCCATATTGCCAATGGAAGTATGTACATATTACTTACTACCAGATGTTCTTAAGCTCCACAACGATTAAGAAGCAAATTTTGCTGATAATACTAATCCCCGTTGGTTGGCAATATAAAACAGCAACAATCTGACATTGACAGAATTTTTTTTTTTTTTTTTTTTTTTTTATGGCAGTGGCACACACACTAAAGGTAGATCCTATGGCGCTCGACGAGCGGTGTGTGTGCGAAGATGTTGATTGACACGGTTCTTGAATATTTGTAGGTTGTAATTAGTGGGAAACAGATGTCCTGGAAGTGAGTTCCACAGTGATGCAGTGCGCCAGACAAAGGAGTTCTTGTAAAGCGATGTTCTAGGTGTTTCTAGTTGTACGACGAACTGGTGCGCTCCTGCCGTCTGTCGGGACTGCCTGACAGGAGTTGCCAGGGACGGGATCATGCGGGCCAAATCCTGGGAACATCTGCCGTGAAAGTATCTGTAAAACAGAGACATCTCGGCCACATGTCTGCGATGTTCCAGACTATCCAGATTCCGGGTCAACTCCGGATCGCCGACGAGACGCACAGCCCTCTTCTGAATGGAATCCAGCAGCTTTAGGGTATGCTTTGGTGCGGCACCCCAGATATGTGAGCAATATTCTAAGCACGGTCTTATTTGCGCTTTGTACAGCAAGAGCAACTGCTGCGGTTTATAGAGTTTTTTGTTGCGAAATAGCGCACCAAGCTTCTGGGAGGCTGATTTTGCGATGTTAGCAACATGGTCATGCCATGACATATTGCTGTTGACCGAGACACCCAGCAGCCCGATTGACGAGGATGAAGGAATGGTCGATCCTGCCATAATGATGTCAGGGCCCGCTGTATTGGCCCTCTTAGTAAACGTTGCTGCTTGGGTCTTTGCTGCATTGAACTGGACCAAATTTCGGTCGCCCCAAGTTTGAACTTTCTCCAGGTCTTGATTAATTGCTGTAATCTGCTCCTGTCTGCGGTGATGAGTCTCAGTCGCTGGTAAGGGTTTTTCTGATCTAAAGTGGGAGACAAGGGTACTGTCCTCTGCAAAACTGTAAATAGGATTATTCGTTTCGATCAGCAGGTCATTAATATAGATGAGGAACAGAGTTGGTGAAAGTATTGCGCCCTGAGGCACGCCCGCGTTGATGGTGAATGTGTCCGAGATGTGTCCATCGACTGCAACATATAGGGATCGGTTCTTAAGGAAACTGGCCAGCCAGCTGCAGAGAGAGGCGGGCAGTCCCAAGGACGGCAGTTTGTTGAGCAGTCCGTCATGCCAAACTCTGTCGAATGCCTTTGAAATATCCAACGCAATCGCTCGAGACTCTCCGTAGTTTTCAATTGCCCTACTCCATATATGAGTGACATAGGCCAATATATCTCCTGTCGATCTCTCTTTGCGAAAGCCGTATTGATTATCGCTGATTATTCTGTTGTTCTCGAGGTATTTGAGTAGTTGCTGGTTGACTACACGTTCCATGACTTTGGAGATTATTGGAAGCAAGGCAATCGGGCGATAGTTTGAGGGCGTGGTTTTCTTGCCTTTTTTTGGAACAGGTTGCACTCGAGCGACTTTCCAAGAGGATGGGTAAATCCCTTTTCTGTAAGAAAGAGAAAAAAGCCTGGAAAAAACAGGTGTTAGTTCGTTGGCGCAGTTCTTTAGCACGATGGCAGGTACTCCGTCCGGTCCTGATGCCTTTTGCGTATCTAGTTCTTTAAGGATTTTGCGAATATCACGATGAGAAAACTTGACTTCTGCCATGGTGGTGTTGATGTTCGGTATAGTGGGGAGAGTCTTGCTTTTGGGCACGTCTAAGGTAGAGTGGGATGAAAACATTTTGGCGAGCATGTTTGCTTTTTCCTTGGCTGTAGTCGCCGTGATGCCACGTTCGTCCGTCAAAGGTGGGAGAGACGTTTTTGTAAAGTTGTTACTTACTGCCTTTGCTACCGACCAGAAATTCCTGGAGCCACTGGGGCATTACAAAAGTTTATTCCTGATCCTTTGATTGTGTTTGTCCTTAGTTTCGCCGATCACACGCTTGCACTCGTTTCTCGCTTCGATAAAATAATTGCGATTTTCAGCGGTCTGATTTTGCTGCCAGTACTTATAGGCTTGCTGTTTCCTTCCTACAGCTCTTTCGCATCTTTTGTCGAACCAGGGCTTTCCTTTTGATGGTAACTTGATTGAATTTGGGATGTATGCTTCCATTCCTGAGGAGATTACTTGCATGATCTCTTCGCAGCAGTCTGATGGGTCGTCAGTGGCAAAGCAGACGTCGAGCCAAGGAAAATCTAGGTAAAACTGCCTCAGATCGTCCCAGTTTGCAGAATTGTAATGCCAGATTTTGCGAGGCAATGGTGGATCCTTCTGTATGAGTGGCAATTCACAAACCGTTGTAATAAGTTTGTGGTCGGAGGTACCTAATGGCGGACCAACTGTAACCTTGTACTGGTCAGGATTGGTGGTCAGAAAAAGATCCAGGAGGGCGGCGAATTCGCCCCTCTCTGAGATTCGAGTTGGTTCGTCTACAAGTTGAGTAAGCCCGCAGCTGATGGCAAATGCTTCAGCCTCTCTACCTTCGTTGTCGGTCTTGTTGTGATGTTTGAGCCAGTTGGTGTTGTGGGCATTGAAGTCTCCCAGAACGATTATTTCTGAACTGGGGTGATCGACCTGTATTGAGTCAAAGGTGGTAGCTAGTGTTGAGAAAAAGCTTTGGTAGGCTGTATCGCTCGGAGGGCGATAGAGACAACATATAAACTTGGTTAATCCCTTGGCGGTGAACTTGAGCCACATGACGTCAAGGTTGTTCGGTTCGAGTGTTTCCTCGCGGTGACATGAGAGGTCGCTTCGGACAAAAAGGCATATTCCGAACTTATATCTAAATCGGGTATGTAAGTCGTAACCAGGATAGAGGTAGTTCACTGTTGTTGTTGTAGAACATACTTGTGTTTCTGTAAGGGCTAATATGTGTGGTCTATTTGCTTGTAGATGTTGGTGTACCGAATTTATGTTTGTATTTAGGCCTCTTATGTTGCAGAAATCTATTCTAAATTGGTTCGGTATCTTTTGATCCATTGTGTCCTCTTCATACGCTTCCTGGGCTTCCCAGCTTTTGTGGTCTGAGTAATAGTGGTTTGCGTCACCGCAGCACTACCAATTTCCGGTTGAGTTCATTGTAGGTTCTCAATAATTTTTGTTGCAGTAGCCATACTTGACACCGCGCTGCTTTACCCCCTGTCATTCACTCAACATACAATAAACTCTAGTTAAATGTTGAGGGCAAAAAGAGGTTTCGATCATATCAATGACAGTTCACTTACTTGCTCCGTAATATACACATTTCATAAATTGGGTTTGCATTTTAGACATACTACCAGGTGATTGATAGAAATCAGCAAATCAGCTGCCCGGTCACTCAGAGTCAGACGCCATCGACAGAAACCGTTCCGAGATGTCATGAGTTCCTTCACTATAGGAGCTCATGCCTTTATTTTCACGGCGTCATTGGATAAGCTCCTCTCACGTGGGACGACAAGGTGAAAGAGATATATAAAGTTATGGAATTTCGTGCGATAGAAACAATAACATTGTTGAAGAATATAACATATCCTCTCTTCCTACATGAGAGTTGCTCCACTGACTCGAAAATTTCTCCCATAGCCGGTGACCTCCATGGGCTCCTTTGAGACAAGGACTACTAATATTTAAGTCTCCTTTTACGAAAGGCCAGATTATTCCCTGGTCATTAAGTCGTATATCGAAATCTAGATGTGTTTTATTAAAATTGTTGTCATTTTTAACAGTAATATTACATGATTAGCATTATTATTGTTATTATTATTGATATGTAGAGTAAGGAGGAGTTTTAAAATGCTTCTTTTATTTCGCAGATGCAAGTGTCAAAGAATATTATTTTGAAGAACCCAGCCATTTTGACCGTTACACATCCTATGAAAATACCAGATACGAATCAGTCAATCAAGGAATATCTCATTCTCCTGATCCGTACAGGGCTCAAGGTCTGGATTTAACGCCCCATCAACAACGGTCTGAATACTTTTAACTTTAACTTCAAGTCTAAATAAATTTTGTAATTATTGTATATTACTGATTTTTTTATTAATCTAAACGACGTGATAATTTAATTTGTTAATGTGCATTGATTTGTATATACTTACCTAAGTACTACAAAGTTGTCCATTAGATTATCCATTGGACGTCCAATGGATATATTTCTCGGCGTAAAAAGCCAACACTTAAAAAAAAGCAACACATTCAAACCATATATAAATATTTTTGACATTCTTGAATGAAGATGAGGTGCATTATTATTATTATTATCATAAATACAGGAAATCTAAAATAGTTGTACATCGCTATAATTAAAGACATGACGATTGAGGAAATGTTTCCACAATTCTGGCCGATTAGCATAAATATCTTAGAATGGATTAGGATTTAACCTCTCTTTAGAGGTTGTGAAATATGCTCACCTCAGTTAAGATACCACAAGTTTTCTGTCCTCTAATATCGGAAGTGAGAAACCACTTTCATGCTTACTTTATAACATTTGTTTATTATTGTAACATATTTTAAACTCCCAAGCTGATATATTATCTACATTTGCTTTACAAGTCAGTGCGTCATAATACCAAGTTTCTGAGTCTTTCAGTTAGGTATGCCGAAAAAGGAGATCAACTTCTTCATTTTAATATCGATGCCAATATACTTTTAATGAATTAGAGTGGGATTGAACCTCACTCCAAAGGAAAATACCGGGCTTTAGGAAATTAAGTATGTCTACTGAGTTTCTATTTGAATACAAAATAGCCTTCCCATAACGGGTAGCCTGTACAATGTACATAGCCCAATTTATATTATCGTTAGAGATGATTTATACCACCAATGCTCTGGGGTTTTATAGGATTTGCTTGAAGCGCGTAAGTGACAGTTTTTATTATATGATAATTAAATTCTTAGCGCTGAATGCTAAAGAATGGTCCTTCGATATTGTGACTTGAGACTGATGTAAGGAAGGTCCAAGAATTATGTATGATAATAGTGATAATTTAATCTGACGAGTGTGGGGAATTGCCCTTGTGGGTATTGAGTATGGATGGAAGGGTTCCGCTTGCAGCCGGAGCAGGTACATGCACCTTCTGTCTGAAAAAGGACTCTGCTTACTGGTGGACCAGATAGTTGCATCCCATCTATGTATGCGAGCTTTGCTTACTGGCGAATCAGATACTTTCACCATATTGGTCAGACACGGTTAACTGATAAATGTTGCAGAACGCCGAAACAATTTATACTGGTCATATGCAAAATTTAAAATTTTGTTGAGGAGGTAGTGCCAGCTTACAGGCAGCTCTATTCGCAAATGAGTTTTCTAACAATTATCTGGCAAAAACAGCATCTAATAAAACAGAAGAATAAAAAATTACGAAATATTATTTATTTTTTACCAACCATCTTTGGCTTTTAAATAATCTTCTCCATTTTAATCAACTTATTGCAGCACGTAAGTGCTCTTAATATATTATTTTATTTATGATGCTTTGTTGGTAATTTTAATGGGTTTAACTAAAATTTTTAAAATATCTGCAAAAAGTAGGGTCACGTTTAGATGAATATATTCATAAAATTTAAAAAATTATATATTTGACACTTAACAGATTGAAGTGCAATTTGTGCATTGCAGCTTCAAAAATCGGATAGAGCTTAAAGGCTTTGGCACACAGAACGCGGTATGTCGCGACGGGCAGCTTTCGCGCGATCTTCGCAGCGGTAAAGCGATCTATAATGCCACACAGGCTGCGATATTTTCTTACTTTTTGTTCGGTCGTGCCTATATTCGCAATGTCTAGCTCTGACGAGGAACAAATTCTTCTTCTCTGCGCTACAAAAAAAGAAAAAGAAAAGTCGTTATTGGGTGCATCCCATCAATAAAAAGAGAGAACAATTTGGTGAATACCACCGTCTCTGTATTGAACTACAGTCGCATGAAGACAGATTTTTTCAATATTTCCGCATGTCATGATTGTGTTTTAAAGAATTACATGACATGTTAAAGCCAAATATTGCTAAGTGCACCAAATAATAATAAATATTTCAGTATTTTCGGACATGATGCATGAAATTATTCTTAAAAACGCGCGAAAATCTGTGATTTTGTCCAAGTGTATCGCTCGTCGTCGCGATCTAAACTAGCCCGCCGCGATAGACCGCCTTCAGTGTGACTGTAATAATACATTTCCATGTAATATAAAATTATCGCTGTGTCGCTGCGGTCCAAAATCGCTGCCCGCCGCGACAGACCGCGTTCTGTGTGCCAGAGCCTTTAGCAGCCAGAGGAGGTAGACTGTCGCGTAGCCCTCCAAAGCAGTGAAATGCAATAATGGGTATGGAGTACTCCCGCGTACTCTAGGTGCGTGAAGCAAGAGAACTGAACAGCTCAGTTCTCGTCTTTCCCCCAGAAACTAACCCAAACAAACCCGATTTTCTTTATATTTCATGCACTTTAAGCTATCAAAGCCTGTTTTCAGTTCTTATGTTTGAAGGTGAGTCCTCATGAACGAACTATACACAGAGCGCACTGGCGTTCGAC
Source organism: Pissodes strobi (assembly GCA_016904865.1). Taxonomy (NCBI): domain Eukaryota; kingdom Metazoa; phylum Arthropoda; class Insecta; order Coleoptera; family Curculionidae; genus Pissodes; species Pissodes strobi. The sequence goes on from MU184020.1 coordinate 115,281, forward strand.
GATGTGGTTGGCAGAAATAATCACGTGATCTGTCAAAGGTGCGCGGTCACTAATGCGCGCTGATTATGCCAACAATCCGCTGAAAAGACGAGGTTATTTCTACTTTTCGGCGTACTCTCGGCGTTCAACGTGACACTAGTGGTTGTGTTGAAGGTTGGATGTTAAATGTTTTCTGTTTTGGTGATTTCTTGTTGTGGTTCGTTAGTTCATTTTCAATATTTTCATTTTATTTATTTACGAGTTAATTTATGTCTCTGTAAAGAATCATATCCGTTTAACATTATTTAATTTAGATTAGCTTGGAATATGGCAAGCAACCAGAAGAGTAAAAAGTACTCATTTGACAATTGAAAACAGTGCCTTGTAAAGCTGTCAAACCTTGAAACTCATATACTTAATTTGATTGAAGAGAATTATTTAAAAGCCAAAGATTATTATTATTATTATTATTATTTTTATCATTGCTAGCAACAGTAAGCGTCCGGAACCGATGGGACTGTTGTTGTACACTTATGTCTTTGGTTTTTACTTTTATCACTGTTCTTGGCACACTTTGTCGATTGGTCGGCAGTGAACTAGAAATAGTAGTGTTTTCTTCATTGAGGTCATTCCACCTGTACACAATGTATGACAGGAAGTTTTTCCGCATCAGGCCCTGCTTTTCTCCTTTTTCAATTTTGTTTTGGGTGTCCTCTGAGTTCATTAGCATTTAAGGTGAAGACATGTTAAGGATTTTGAATATTTTGATCAAGTCTCCCCCGTCTCTTCTTCCTCTGAGTGTGGTTAGCGCCTAAACACTACAAGACGTTGTCCGTAAGGGGTGTTTGCTAGAGCTATGGGGCTCTAGGTAAACCTCCTTTGTACACCTTCCAGAGCCTCTATGTACTTGGAGCAATAGGAATGCCACACCACATGAGCATATTCAAGGTTGGGTCTCATATAGGTTTTGTAAGTCTTAATTATGAACTCTGGTATTTTGTTGTATAAGGCTCTTTGTATTAGGCAAATGAATGAGTTACATTTTTTAATAATTTGGTTTATGTGAGATTCCCATCTTATGTCTTAGGGTATTAATACTCCAAGGTCTTTTTGCTCTTCCACTCTCTGGATCTGCAATTCATGCAAGGTGTATGTGTTCAGTGTTGTGTGGATTTTTTTGGTCCTACGTGTTGGATGGGCATTTAGTAGCGTCTTCTGACAGTGATCTGTTTTGATCTTTTCTTGTCGTTCCACGACGCAACCCGACGTTGGCCGAATCGGCAGAATTACCCATGTGTTCGAGGTACGTTAGATCTCTTGTAACCGTCTGATAAGTCAGTGGTTCGATAGTGTGTTTGTGATGCAAAGGTTGCTGGTTCGACCCCCGTCAGTGCCAACCTGTTTTTTAATTCTTTTTTCGGTTATGTTTGTAAAAAGTTTTTTTTCCTTGATTTTGGGTATGCCTTGGGTTAGATTTGGGTTAGCACCAGGTTTGTTTCCTCTTCTTGAGCCCCCGTAGCGAGCGCAGCGAGCGGAGGGTCATGCGAAACAACTCAATTATTGCCGACATTCGGCCAGTCGCCGAAGGTCACAAGAAAAGATCAAAACAGGCCGCTGTCTGAAGACGTTAGTGGGCATTTCTCTTCATTAAGCTTAAGCACAGCTTATTCAATAACCAGCTATTCATCTCTATCGAAATCGGAAAGTTGGAGTGTCGGGCACTGCGCATCCTGACAGTGCCCTTAGCGGTTCAGTTTCACGGTCTCGTGATTTTTGAGGCCATGTAATGACACGAAGCGAACTGAATTAAAAATGAATATTTCCTTCAAAATCCACGACAAATTCGCCCGAAGCTGCGGCTATTGCCCTAAAAAGACCGGAAATTTCGGATTTTTATACAATTTTGCCATTTAAAATCGTTTTCAAACGGATTTTAGACGATAAAACATCGTATTTTAAATTAAACGAATTGTCAAAAGTATTATTCAGATGCCCAGACGTTTAGAAAAATATTAACTCATGGCCCTCTTCTAAAATTTTCACTTGACTTTCCCAAATCAAAGGATGCCGCCGCAAGATGAGTTGCTAGTTATTGAATAAGCTGTGGCTTAAGCATCCAAGTCTGACCAGATTTCAATTTCCGCTATATCCTCGACGAAATGTGCCGAGTCCAAGGTGGGTTTAGAGTATAGTTTGGTGCCGTCCGCGAAAAAGGAAATATTCGTTTTGATGTGCTGGCTCAGGTCACTTATGTAGAGAATAAACAGGAGTTGTTCGATCACCGAACCCTGTGGCACTCCATTATGCACTTTACATATGGCTATGAGTAAACAGCATTCACTCTGATTTGGAAGGATCGCCTGGTAAGCAGCCTCTTCAAAAATCTGCAGAGACATCCCCTTATTGTGAAATCTTCCATGTTGTAATTAAGCCTTCTAAAGGGCACCTTGTCAAAGGGCCTCTCTTGATCCAAATACAGAACGTCCACAAGATGGCTATTGTCAAGTTTCTTGGCCAAGTTGTTAACACATTCTAATAGGTTTGTCAATGTGGAGCGTCTAGGAAGAAATCCATGTTGACTAGCTCTGATGATCCGGTTGTTTATTAAAAATTCTCTGAGTTTATAGGTACTATTAGTTTCTCCATAATCTTGCACAAATCGGACGTAAGGCTTACGGGCCTGGAGTTTGAGGGGTCTAGCTGATTTCCCTTTTTGAATATGAGCCATGGTCCATCTGTCAGGGATGTTACCAGAGGTTAGAATTTCTGTGTATATTTGGGATAGGATAGGAGTGAGGGTGTTGCTACATTATTTAATAAAAATTGAGAGGATGTCGTCTGGGCCCGGACTGAAATCATTTTTTAACGATTTTATTGCTTTCTGAATCTTGCCACCTGTAATCTGTATTGTGGAAATGTCATTAATTGCTCTGGTGGTGGGCGGTAGTGCTGGTATTGGAAGGAGTTGGTTTTTCCAATGTATAGACTTTTGAGAACTCAAACAAAAACTTCCACTATCTCCTCGTTCTCAGTGATTTTGCGTTGATTCAGTGGGTCTCTAAGAACAAATTCAGTCATACGGTTGTTTAGACTACGTTTTATGTAGTTGTAGATAGTCGGTTAATTAATAGATGCCGTTTTTTAAACGGAATTGTTAAGAAACTGTGGGGATACAAATGCTTCAAACTGGAAGAAAAAGCTGACACTACCATTCTCAAGAAAACTTGTAATTTTTGTCATGGGCATTAATGTCGTCATTTTCGATATAGCTGCTACTCTTAGTATTATACCACTACTACTGCCGACAGTATTCCTTACCTGAATTACCAATTCTTATAAAAATACATATTCCCATTACTTATTATTTTATCTATTGGAATAAAACAAACTTATAAAGAATTTTTATTCCGCCATTGTTTTATTTTCTTCTGCAAATAAAATAAAGAAGAAAATTAAAAACCTGCTTTAACAAATTAAACAAATTTATAAACAGATTTATAATTGCAACAAAATGGACTAACTTTAGCCTCAATCACAAATTGAACAAACAAGAATTATTTTATTCACAATTCACACTTCTCAGTTCCGTTGTCGTCCCGCGTCTCAGTCTTATTCAGTAAACAACTGTGACGGCTATTCATACATATCAGCATTTTTTTATACAATGAACATTGAACAATGATATCAGTCAATAATTATTGTTCTCTGATTGTTAGACAAGCGTCTGCAGCCACCGGGATATTTTGGCCTTGAAAATCCCGCATGCGCACTTTATGTTTTTAAAGGGGGTGGGGGGCGTTTTGTGTTATTTTGCCTTATACGCATCATATGTTTTTTTACCTTATATGCATCATATGTTTTTATTTCCTGCGTAAATTAAAGAAAACATGCTTGATCAATTGATCAACAGGTTCTTTACACTCGTGTCTAGAGACATCAATTCTAGTTTGTCTTTGGGGCTTTCGCATGACGATGATGTAGGGAGGGCGAGAATTTAAAAGAGCACTGTTAACTTCACGCACGGCCATCCGCTCGCTTTGCTCACTAACCCAAATTTAAAAAAAAAGGAACAAACATAACCTTGAAAAAGCGCCTTGGCACTGACGGGAATCGACTCCGGGCCATCGTATCACAAGCACAGTGTCTGATCACTGGACTACCAAGCCAGTTGAAAGAAATTCGCTGGACCGTAAGACATGGAAGACGTGAGCGAGAAGTCCAAACTGCGCATGCAGGATTTTGAACGCCAAAATACCCTGGTATTTGTAGACGCTTGTGATTGTTATTTATTTGTAGTGGTTTCTCTCAAAATTTGCGGAATGATTGCTATAGCTCGTGATGAGAAAGAAGAGACAACTCGAACTCGAAAGAGGAAGTGAGTACGTAAGGCGTGGTTGAAAAACGAACTTGATAGATAATTTAGTACACCTTATAAGCAGTTAATCGATGATAATGCCAAATTATATGAGTATTTTAGAATGTCTAAAGATTGCTTTTATATATTTCTTATTAATAAAATAGAACTTCACTTGAGAAAGCAAGATACTCATCGGAGAAGTGTTCATGCTGTGAATCTGAACTGTTAGTGTACTGTTCATTTCCAATAAGTCCATCGCTGGGTAAATTCAATGGGGTACCAACTGCTGATGAACTATTTGAATCATTTGACGGGGACGACATATTACCATCTGATGTTGGTCTTAACATCTGCATTTCATAATTTTGCGCAATATTAAATATGTCTGCTTTTACCAAATGTAATAAAAATGGATCTAACCCTTTTAGTGTCGAACCTATAGAAGCTAAGAAAGTGCCAACGGGATGTATGGGAGTATTCTGTTCATTTTTCTTTAATAGTCGATTCATTTTCCAGATGAACTATTTTGAGTTTCCACTTTTTTATTAGCTGATTTTCTTACTGGCGTTATTTTCTGATCAATGTCAGGAATATTGTTATATGACGGAGAGTATATATTATCTTTCATTATACATTCATATTCAGAAAGCAAAGTAGACTCCTCGACAATATCTTCTCGAATGTGTGCAGACTCAATATTCACTTCACCTTTTTCTTCATATATATTCTTCTTCTTCTTGGCTGTTTTTATTCCCTTTTGTGACCTTCTCGCCAAAATACTTCTTTAAAAATTTCAATTTCGTGGAATGTTTGTATAATTTGATTTTTTTTTGCGCTCTGGTAGTTTTTAATTATATTTTTTATGCTTTGCGGTATGTGTCCTTAATAACATTCCCTCGACTTTTGCAAGGTGATACTCAAATAAAAATATGTTAATTACAATAGTTGCTTAGAACTTAGTCAAAGTCAAAATTAAAAGTTTATTGAAAAGCATACAGCTGTACAATTTACAGAGTCTTAAAATTAAAAGGATTTACAATCCTATGTCCTAACCAATACACATTTAACAATCCTATGTCCCAACCAATACACACAGCACAGCTATTACATTGCCATTAACTCAACAACACTAATTATCCAACTCTTAACCCAACGCCAACCATCCATTCCAAGATTACGGACTTTCCACATAGAGTTCAAATCAAATTTTTAATTTGTAAAGGTATTAAGTTATACAACAATTTGCCATAATGAAAGACCGTAAGTCTAGTCAGAGTGCTACGGGATTGGGGAAGTTGAAGATGTTGCTTAAACCGTGTGGGATAAGAATTACGTCGAAGTCACCAGAATGACAATAGCAAAATATTTCGAAAATAATCAAAAACTGTAAAAAATTTTAGATGCTGAAAAAAGGGCTTACAATGTTCACGATAATCAGCACCAGATAGAACCCTTATGGCTCTTTTCTGCAAGAGAAATAGATCATTTAACCTGGAGGCTGCACAATACCCATAAAAGATTACCCCATATCTTACGTGGGATTCAAAAAGTGCATGGTACACCTCCTTGGTTATAATAGGGTTGTTAAGCTCCTGGGCCACCAATCTATTTGCAAAAATGGCTGATGATAAAGATTTGGCCACCTTATTAATATGCAGTTCCCATTTTAGATGTTGATCAATCACTAGTCCCAGGAACTTATATTCACCTATCCTCTGAACATCTGCACCATCAATGGGAGAGAAGTTGTTGGGAAAAACCATGTACTTCGTTTTTGAGGTGTTTAAAGCGAGTTTGTTTAGATCAAACCAACGTTTCAATGTAAGTAGATCCTTGTTTATATTATCCTGCAAGACAATTGCATCATGCCCAGACCAACAGATTGAAGTGTCATCCGCAAAAAGTGTAAGCTTACCTCTGAGATTGAGAGCTGCCAAGTCATTAATGTATAAAATAAAAAGCATAGGACCCAGTACCGAGCCCTGTGGTATCCCATGCTTACAGTCCTTAAAGTCAGATGACACAACACCACCATTGCCCCTCACACGCTAATAAAAATTATGTATACAGAGTTTGTATTCTTTTTTTGAAACACCCTGTAGAAATAGGCATTAAAATTCCAAAGATTTTTGTTTGTTTCTTTCGGGAGATTCTATGAAAACAATATCATTTACCTATCGTTTGGGCCACAGCACGGTTATACTATTATAATGGAAACCTGTAAAATTATTATTGAAAAACTTTTGAGTGAAGGATTACCTCAATCCTCGGAAGAAAAGTGTAATTCTATTGTTGATGATTTCTATAATCTTGGGAACTTTCCTAATTGTATAAGTGCTTTAGACGGCAACCACATTAAAAGCCCGACCAGATAGGGGGTCACTTTTTTTAAACTATATCGAACATTCGCAGTTGCCATGACGCTCAATATATTTTTATAGCAATAGATGTTGGTGAATATGGGACGAGCAGCGAAGGAGGGATATTCGGAAGCAATATATAATCTTTGCAAGGATCTTTAAAGGGGTCCTTTATCTGTACCAAAGAATTCTGCATTACCAGGTACAGCTTACAGATACTGAAGTTTCATAGGTATTTGTGGGAGATGAAACCTTCCCCCTTAAGAGTAAGAAGTATCTGATGAGGCCATACTCAGGACAATGACTGGATTACTCTAAACGGCTTTAATGGTCGTTTGTGTAGGGCAAGGAGAATTGTGGAAAATGCATTCGGCATTTTAAGTCAGAAACTTAGAATAAACTTCAAGAGGGTCCAAGCACCTCCAGAGAATGTAAATTATATTATATTAATGCTGGCTTGTATTTTACACAATTTTATTAAAAACACAGCACAGTGACATCAAATCATGAAATAACAAACACAGTTACGGATTGTGCTTCAAAACAAACAACAGTGCTGAAACATTTGCCTATGCAAGGTGGGAATGCGCCATCAGATGTTTTCAGAGTAAGAGATTTGTTCAAACAATATTTTGTTCCAAACGCTGGAAGTGATCCATGGCGAGACAATAGAATTAAACGCTACCTATATTGTAATATATCATACATATTTCACGCCGAATATATGTCATAGTAGTAGTAGTACGACTTTCTGTTGACATTTGCGTGAGCAATTCAACCAGTAAAGATCCCTATCCAGGCTTAGCCAGAGGTGGAGCGACCCTTCCACATTGGTTACACCTTGGTGGACAGAGATACTATTTTTAGACCTTCCAGTATGTCGAGTATGTACTCCTGGAGGCTCCGACTTGTACATGCACGGCTTGTTTAAAGGTTCGAACACCACCGGCTGGACATTTACCCACATTTAAATCTTGTACATGCACGGTTTTTTAAGGCTCAAACCCTCAGCTGGACGTCCGGTTCTTCCTCGGGGAGTCGAAACGGTCCCCGAACCCCACCATGCGCCCCCCAAACTGGTCATATACGTATATGAAGCTGAAGACGAAATGACCGATACCCGACACCTGTTCACTCGACCGTAGGTAGACGAATAATTGGAAGTTCAAATATATGTTATAAAAATATCTTACCATCTTGTTTCATTTATTTTGCAATCCTATCCCAAATATTATTTTTAAATCATATCATATATTATATATTTGGAATGCGATAAATCATATGGATATTGTCGAACCAACTCGATTCATGTTTCGCCATTAATATTTTTATGTAAAAAACAATACATTTTCACGTAAACACGTCAGTCAAAACAAGTAAATATCGTTGACGAGTGACGACGAATTTAAATCATTACAAGAACGAACACTGAAACGAGACTGCATATGATAAAATCAATGGGCATTTACGATAATTGGAGCGGTATCTACCGGTATGTATCTGAGCGTTCGTTAATTTGTTTTCCATTAACTAACCATGTTATGTAATTCAATTGAATCTACCGATACATGTACCGCGATCCAACTTTATGGATCTGCTATTTGTGTCGGTACATGTCGGTTTGTTTACAAATTATATTGACATAACCTACAAATTTAGCCTGCGAGGGTTGTTACTTATTTATATACTTTCAAAATTCTGAAAATAATTTTACTATTACATTAATTTTTAGAGAGAAACAATTAAAATACCTTCAGCAACATTTTCAATATATTTTTCAATAAACACACGTTAACTTTTTCTTCTTTTATGTTTTCTGCATTGAAACTGAAACTATTTTATTATGCCTTCAGTTTCCGAATTACTACTATCTAATATTTGAAAAGTAACCAAAATTGCGATAGCTTGACGTTTATTATTCTTCATTATAATAAAAAAAAATTTAATGCTATTCGCGACCCGCACCGTTTCGTTCGACAAGTATCATTTACCGGAACGTATCGACGTTAATCAGCTGATTACCGCTGTATACCTACCGGTAGATACCGCTACAATTATCGTAAATGCCCAATGATGGCAGGATAGCATCGGCGTGTTTGAATATGTCGGTTTAAATGAAAGGCAACGGGTCTCAATTAAACCAATAGGAATGCACAAAAGTGACAGTTAAAGTGTGGAGCTAGATGCAATTTATGAAATTTGAAAAATGTAAAAACAAAGTGAATAACTTTTTCAGCTAGATTAACCGTTCCAGTGCTCGATATGTGCATGCATCGCATATCAAGAACTTTTCGTTTTGCATTGGAAAGCAGCTCAAGGTAATTATTGACATGAGAGCTGTCCCTGTTGACATTGACATTGATGTTTCTAGTTGAGTATTTTTATTTTGCAGAATAGAATTAACTAAAAACATGAAATTAATGTAATCGAAAAACATGTTTTGTTCCTACATCATTAAATAGGAACTGCTTTTGATTAGTATTATTTAAAACCAGTTAATCAAGCAGTAAACATTCTCGGCGAAATTGCTCCAAAATTGTATAAAAATGGATAATTTGAGGTAAGTTTAGAGGATGTTATTGTTATTTTTAGGAGTTTGTTATTGATTATTGGATATATGTAGATAGGACTACTAAATCCTATCTTTAAATTTAGCTACCTGTTTGTTCAATATTTTTTTTCCTCTTCTAAACTCAAACACTTTCATCTACATACATTTAGATTTTAATCTAGATCGAGGTCTATATTTAACACAAGATCTTTCAGTTTATTTGGGTTTCCTTGTAAGCAGTCTAAAATATTGTTGTAGTGATATTTATATGTGTTTTTATTGATAGAATATAATACAATAGAAATCAAAAAGCATTTATTATGTAATTAAGTGTAATTATTACATAAAAGGTAACATTTGGATTAGTGTTCTTCCTTGCTATCTGAGCAGGTACAGGTAGGTAGCTAACTATATTACATAAAGACACATAAGACATAAATGCCTAAATAAATCAATAAGTAATGAAACATATACAAAACAAATAGTTTATACTAAGGTAACATAGCACCAAGCAGCTGACTCTTATATTTCTGTTTAAAAGTGGCAAGCGAGTTATTTACAATGAGGTGAAGGACATCAGAGTGCAACTCTGTAACGAGGAAGGCAAATGAATCCTTGAACTTGTCTACAATGTTCTGCTATAACCTCTAAGTTGCTTAGGTCTTGGCTAGAGCCTCAGTCTAGGCCATGTTTTCAGCTTTGCATTGTAGGCAGTTGAACTCCTGTGTATTGATATAGTAACTATTTCTTTCTTTTATGATGTAGGCTTTATTTAGCCACATACAATGTAGGAACAAGCAATCCTGAGCAGCGACTTCTGGATCTACTGTCAATATCAAGCCAGAAAAGTGAAAAACTCCCGGATTTTTTCGTCATTGGATTACAAGAAGTTAAGTCTCAACCACAAAATATGCTCATGGATACACTCTTTGACGTAAGTTATTATTTCTATATGGTTTAGGTACAGGTTGATTAATATTAGCCAAATGTTCTCATTCCATAAGTAGATTGCATGCATACTTTGACATTATCAAAAATCAATTGTCCTTAATTTAAAACTGATACAACAGTGAAATGGGGGCTAACAGATCCAGGCTAGTTTTCTTCATAGGCAGTTGCTATCATATTAGGTATTTAAGGTTTTGTTATTTTATTTAGGGGATTTACAATTCTATTAAACATTATTTGTCCTGCCAAATAATATTTAATAGAAATTCAATTGGCATTATTGTATTTTTTTTTGGTGTATTTTATAAAAATATAATTTGATGTCAAGAGTATTTTTATTTTCGGCTATAAATTCAAATTCAAATATTTATTCATGTTAGTTACATTCATCAATGCAATATAAATGAAATGTATTTAAGAAGATCAACACATTAAAAACACGATATATCCTATCAAATTACAGAACAAATTAAACTCCAGTAAATGTTAAAAATTTAAGCTATGCTTATCAAATCAATTACATGCTTTTTCAAAATAATACTTAAGGATAAAAGTGCACTACACTTGATTATATTTTTCCTGTGGCTGAATGTTATTTGTTTCTCCATTAATTCATCACAGATGTAGAAGGCCCTTCTGACAAGGCAATCATACCTGACTATTTTGAACCTTCTTGGGCTAAGACTTCTGATCTCTGCAGGGATCCTATTAAATGTTTTTATACTACATGTATATGCTTCGTCATGAATTATCAAATTTCAACTAGCTACCAAGTCCTGGCGATCCAATCCTGCCAAATCGACTTTTTATGCAATATTTTTTATTTTATTAGTTATATATGTTGTGCATTAGGTGGAGATATTTTAAAGACATGTATACTAACAGTACCTTTATTTGATTTTAGGATTCTTGGACAACTGCTCTTCGTGACGTGTTAGATCAGAGAGGCTTTATAAAATTGAAGTCAATCAGATTACAAGGTTTGCTGCTTTCCATTTTTACATTAAGAAAACATTTACTCAATATTAGGGAAATTGAAGCGGAATATACCAGAACAGGATTAGCTGGAATGTGGGTAAGTTAACTACAAGTTATAGTTCTGAAAATAAACAGTTATATGTATTTCCATATCTGAATATTGTTGTTACATCATGTAATTGTAGTACCCCAGAAAATACAGAGTGGCCAAAATCAATAACCAGTAGGCTGTAAGGGCATAAAGAAACCAGAGTAAAATATAAATAATATTTTTTTTCTACTACCGTGCGTAAAATACTCACTTTACGCACTCTCTAAGATTCGTAAAATAGGCCTTTTTAATGTGCAGTGCGTAAAGTAAGGTATTTTACGCACTAGTGCGTAAAGTAAAGCTGACATATTTTTTGACGTTTACTGACATATTTTTTGACGTTTAGGGCAGTGCGTAAAATAATATATTTTACGCACTAGTGCGTAAAGTAATTTATTTTACGCACTAGTGCGTAAAGTAATATAACCTTATTTTTATTTTTTCATATATTTTTCGATAGTAGAAAAAATTTTGTATGCTACTCATGTGTAAAGTACCCTTTTTTTATTCATGGGATTGTCACATTCGCCTACGGCTCATGCGACAATATTCCCATTCATAAAAAAAGATTCACTTTACACACTTGTTGCATAAATAACTATTGTTTTACTGCAGCAAAATTACAGAAGAGCTTGGACTTGGAATTATATTTCAGGAGTAGACGCACTTGAAGATCACTGATTACTTACTTACCTTTACAGGCAGTCGAGACAGGCTACTGGCTATTTTAATTAAACGTTTCAAAAGAAGGGCCTACATGACAAGGATTTTCTCAATGTATTAGGGTTTCGGCACCTAGATTATTATTTTTTTATTAATGCAGAAATATATTGTTCACATTTTAATCTATCATCAATATCACTCAATGGGTAATATTCAAAGCAGCAAAATCATTAACGCAAAATCTCTGTGGCACTCCGTTCTCAATTAATAAGCGCCCTCTGTTCAAAAACCATTTGAAGATGTTTTCAAATATAACGATTTAATTTGTATTATATTAACATTCCATGTCACTGTGTTTGCATTCCAAGGAAATCAAAGTATGTCTTAAAAACCTCGGCGATGCTCCTAGCGCCATCTCTTGTTACAACGTTTACTCATCTACACCCGGAAGCGTGATACAAGAAAACAGTTTTCTTTGTATCATGGCTCGGCAATTTCAACAGAAGCAGTCCTGCATTGAACTGCATAATTCATGCTAGGCCAATGACATCGATGTATTTCGAAACCTAAGGCCGTGTCAGCTACGCTGCAGAAATGCATTCGGCCAATTACTGTGCCTTCACAGCGAAAACAGAAGCAATCAATTTAGCTTCTTTAAATTTTTGATCTTTAATAATCGAATTTTATAAAAACTAGTTAACGTATTTCGACCAGATTTGTGTTAAAATTCATAAGTCATTTTATACAATCACCCATTTAACATGGCAAGCAATCCGTTTATATACTTAACTTCTTTGTATTTACGTTATTTGCCATTTCTAGGGGGAGACAACGCATTCTAGCTGATCTAGTTCTCACATTCTAGAAAACAGTCTGCATCGTGCTGGCATGGCCGACGGTCATGCCATGCAGTTTCACGTGTTGAGAACTCACAATCTCTCAAGATTCTCTATCTCAAACGGCATTTGTGGTACTCTGCCATTGCGACATCTCATCGTAGTCATCTTTTTCACTCTTTCAAAGGCCTACAAGTAAAAGGCATCTGTTGGTTCCCGGCCGTCTCCGGCAAAGGTAAGACGCTATAGTAAGCGTTCCCTGTGGCACTCGGTCATATAAGTAATCTCAATCGTTTACAGTCACTCAAGCCTACAAGTTAAATGCATCTATTGGATCCCGGCCATCTCCGGCAAAAGTAAGACGCTATAGTAAGCGTTCCCTGTGGCACTCGCCCATGTAAGTAAACTCACTCGTTCACAATCACTCTCTCAAAAGCCGTTCTCGGCACTCGCCCAATATTCTATCTGCTTTATTATAACATAAAGTTTCCCATAAATGTTATTTCCATTATACGGAGTTTAGCCTACCCACACAACCTGGGCAGCGTGTTTTAGAATCCATTTTCACAAAAGCATCCCTGTCATGCTAATATATGCATATGACTGCATAACATTCTCAATACACTACAATTTGGGTCATTCTTATTTGTAAGAAGTTGAAGTACATTGTATATAGAAGCTAAGAAGAGACTTAGTAAGTGTTTTAAAGTGACTTTCCCCTGTGTTGAAAGATAAAGTGCTGAACGATTGACCGTTGCTCGTCAATTGGTGAATATAGTGTACATAGTAGCTTATTGTGGACATTAAGGTAATATTTATTGTTTTATTATTGCTTGTATATTACTGTATTTCATCTCAGAGTTATCTCAGTTAATCGGGCTCACATTGAGTGGTTCCGTAGGAACATTAAAAAACATTTAACTGTACAGGGTGTCCCAAGTTCGAGCCTCATCATTGGCATCTCGGAAACTAGAAGAGATACGAGGTCGGTTAAATGGAGGCAAAGTTGCGCAATTTGATACTTATCAAAATGCCACCTTACAAGTTTAAAAATTGCGAATACTTCCGAAGATTTTTGGAAAAAACCGAATATTCACGATTTCATTTTTATTTTTTGATGACTATTTGAATAGATAGAGCAAAATAAATTTCACATATTTATTGCAACTTTTTCTGTTCTTTAAGATGGTGTTATCAGATTTTCATGCCGACGTTTCGTCTTTGAGCTGCCATCATCAACTTTGCTTTTTTAGGTACGGTCCTGGATTTTTTATTACGGATTTTAAGAGCTTCTAAGGTCCCAAAACCAATGATGTATGGCACTTATTCGAAAAATTCATTTTGGTGAAATTTTCCATAAGAATTCATGTGTTAGAAAGAGAACAGAAAATAGATTTTTAATAGGATTAAAAACAAAAACCTTTTTTACGCATTAACGCTTTGCATAAAGAAAGCTTAAAAACTAACATAAGAAGTGGGTTAATAAATCATATAATTATTAAAGTGTCAACCTTCAAACCATAGGCTCTAGGACATATTTTTAGCAATTTACCCAAGTAAATAGTTGTGTGGGATTAGATTTGGAACAAATAATAAATCACATTCTCATTGTTGTATCGCATACTCTTCGAAAAAATCATTGTAATGATTTGCTGGTAAGATCTTACAAAAATCTGTTTTCTGTCTCTCTCTAACACATGAGTTCTTATGAAAATTGCCATTAATATGAATTTTTCGAATAATTGCGATACATCATTGATTCTGGGAACTTAGAAGCTCTTAAAGTCCGTAATAAAAAATCCAAGGCCGTATTTAAAAAAATAAAATTGATGATGGCAGCTCAAAGACGAAACGTCGGTTTGAAAATCTGATAACACCATCTTGTAGAAAAGAAAAAGTAACAATGAGAATGTGAAATTTATTTTGTTATATATATTCAAATAAAGTCATAAAAAAATAGAAATTAAATCGCGAATATTCGATTTTTTCCAAAAATCTTCGGAACTGTTCGAAATTTTTTAACTTGTAAGGTGGCATTTTGATCAGCATGAAATTGCGCAACTTTGCCTCCATTTAACCGACATCAAGACCGAAATCGTATCTCTTCTAGTTCACGAGATCCCAATGATGAGGCTCGAATTTGGGACACCCTGTACTTATCTGCAAGATTGTGTTTATAATCATATACTTGGTTAGGATTACAATTATTGTTTATGCAATGCTTTAGTTTTTAAAGGTATTATTCTTCTGATGTTGTGCAAGATCGATACCTAGCACCGACAGATATTGTCCATATCATAGCACTTACTAGATGCAATAATTTAATGTTTATGTTTTGTTTATTTATGAGCTTCCAGTTGTTTTCACGTAAAATAACTTATTAAAATATTCATATAATGCTAAAGGTTTTTATTTTATTTACAAATTCACTTTAGAACTAGCCTCTATGGTAATTTATAGTGCCTATGAGCATTCTCTGTTTGTTTAGAAAATCGACCAAGATCGGATCTACAAGACCCTCTGATGGTTTGTTTATAGATTAAAGGTATCACTTGAGAATGTTTCAATAAATAAGGCTTGAACCAATTAAGGGAAAACAGTTTATTCAACAATATTCTGTAATGCGAGATCGCAAAATTCCGTCACTGCCATAGGGCATATAATAATGAACTGATTTATAAGATTAGGGCGCGTAAAGTTTATAAACAAACCTTGCTCAGATTTAATCTAGTACATAGGCGTATTGATTTAGGGTGAAGAGATAGATTCAGTTTTTAGGTAAATGGTTTTAGGAACTTTTTATAATTCATTTATTTTATCCATTTTATGTCATCCTTTAAAATTGTGTGCCGGATTTCGATATAATATCGGAAGTGATTTCAGAGATGCATAATAACATGAAGTAATTGCCTATAGCTCAAAGCTAGTTACAGTTAGATAATAGATCATATGAAACTCGGTTAAAAGTTTTAAGCTTTTATTGTTATTTTTTCAAATTAATTAAATAATGATAGGTACAATACATCATAGCTCAATGCTGTGCACCAAAATTATGATAAATGCTGTTTGGGTTTCCATTAGACTATGACTACCTATCATTTATAAATTAAATTACGTATGCCCCCGTTCCCGTGATAGAGATCAAAATTTATAGTAAACATTTTTAAATTACCTTTTTTAAAATGTAACTCGTTCTGCGTAATAGGCAATTAATGCCCTGGTAGAATGTAATATTTTTGAGGTAAAAAAGCATTAAAGCTATTTTAATAAAATTAGGTAAAGGGGTATTTTGATGCTTGATAAGACGGCAGTAACAAATACATGATACAAAAATCTAATATGATTTGCTTCAAAAGTAGCCCTGTTTCTGTGGGCGAATCTGTGTTTTCGAATAAAATAAGTTTTATTTGAGAAAGAGATGCCGAAAATTAGTTGTGTTTATTACAGCTATGCTGTCCCTTTTATTTGTTCGTTTATGTGCACTTTTATAATTAAAAGTGCGTCTCCTAGTGCTCTTTTTTGCTGATCCTTAGTTAATAAGCTTTTGAAAACAATCACGGAATAACAATTTAAAATTAATTCATAGGGAATAATATTGTTACGTTTTTCCGTTAGATTCTGACAAAATACTATCTTTATTCCTTAACACTGTATAGAATAAAACCCTTTACTACTCTTATAACTTTACAACTAATAGATCTACACAATTCAACACTCAATTATTAACTAATTGCAACACGCGTTTTGCGCGTTATTTATATCCAGTCGAACATATATCGGGATTATTCCGCAAGCGACCGCACCTTCCCTCTTACTCTCGACATTGGCCGTACTATACAGCGGGACAGAGCTATCAGGTATCTCGGTAAGCGATGATTCATGCGGAAATAACGAATAACGTAGACGCGGCAAGTTAATTGTATAGAGTAGCCGAAACATACATATGGTCGCGAGCCGTGACATTGCCTCCCTCTTAAATCTGATCATCCCGTTCAGTTACTTCATTTCCCTGATATGCTTTGAGCCTGTCAAGGTGGACAACTTTCAGTTTGCCTTAGGGGCTACGTTGAATTCTATACAACACATCATTAATTCTTTTGATGACTGTGTAGGCCCCTTCCCACACTGGCTTTAGCTTGGAGGATCTTTCTTTCTTCCTTTGTGAATTATATAACCAGGCTTTATCGTTCATCTGAAATCCTATAGAGTTAGCTTTGATATCCTATCCTGTCTTCATTCGGTCACTGGATTTCTCCGTGTTCTCCTAATGGTTGAACCGAGGGTTAGACTGTCGGCGTTTTTTCCTAGACTTCATGGAGACGAGTCTAGGGAACGTCCGTCCGGCAATATTGACTAATTGAAGTTTTCCTGATTTAACTTTGAGCTCCTGGCATTGCTGAAATGCCCAGTCCTGTCACATCTATAGCTCTGATTTGAAATATTTCGGTTACGTGGCCTATCTTCCATTGGCTCCCGGAATTGCCTCGTGGCCTGAAGAACTTTTAATTATGTCAAAATTTCGCCCATATCAGTTAATTCACAGCTGTTCGTCGGCTTTTCTTCCTAGATGGATACGGTCTGATTTTTGGCTTAGAGATGTTATAGAACGCTTCGATTTCTAGGGCGCTACCCAAAGCTTCACTGCTGTTATCAAATTTGGCTAGACGTAGCATCTGAGTTTCTGAATCTATGGTATCATCCACGAAATATTGGGCAGCAGGTTCCTCTTGAAATTCTTCTGTTGCTCCCGGGTAGGCCAATTGAATGAAACATCTAACGTCTGCCTCAAACTCTTGCAGGTTTTCACCAAGTTTCTGATGTCGGAACTTTGCTAGTGCCTGCTACAGTTGTCTTCTGTGTTTCTGTGTTGGTGTTCAAATGTCCAAGGCAGCTACAAGTATGCCATATTGCCCCTGCTGGCTGATGGGAATGGTCTGTAATAGTTCCAGGGCAGATCCGCGAAGCGATATCACTAGTGTTGTAGCAATTTCTTCGTTATTCCAACCGTTGACAACAGCAGCGGCTCAAATTGTATTTTGTACCGCGCGTTCAATTTATCTTGATAACATTTTGATTCGCTGTAACTTTTTTGTTTTTATAGATATTAAGGTAAGCAAAAAAGTAAAATGTAGGGTTTGTGGCCAAGTTTTTTTCTAAGTTACATTTAAAACAAAACACTAACAATTTTCTGACATATAAGCTTATTCTATATTTTTTTAAACGGAACGCCCTGTATATTACTCCATTTTGGGACTCTAGAGAGATCTAAACATATTTCGCGTATAATATTTTATACCTATCTTTAGCTGTTTACGAAATATTGACAGTTGAAAGTCGGGCATTTGGACACTTTCACAGGCTATAAAATCTAAACGGCACGAGATCAAAGAAAACGGTTTGCATATTTCTATCTTAGGTTTTGATAAGCTATGGAATGACAGTAAGTGCGAATTTAACCCGCGGATAAAATTAACCGGAACTTTTAAACCTCCGGTTAAATTCAATGTTACTGTCATTCGATAGCTTATGAAAACCTAAGTTAAGAATGTGCAAGTAGTTTTCTTCGATCTCATGCGGTTTAGATTTTAGAGCCTGTCAAAGTGTCAAAATGTCCGACTTTCAACTGTCAATATTTCGTAAACAGCGAAAGATAGGTATAGGATATTATACGCGAAATGTGTTTAGATTTCTCCAGAGTCCAAAAATGTAGTAATATACATACAGGGTGTTCTATTTCAAAAACTTAAAGTAGGCTTATATGTTAGAAAATTGTTAGTGTTTTGTTTTATATGTAACTTAGAAAAATACTTGGTTACCAATCCTATATTTTGTTTTTTTGTTTACCTTGATATCTTTAAAAACAAAAAAGTTACAGTGAACCAAAATGTTATCAAGATAAATTGTCCCTGATGTTTGACCGTCATAGGTTGGAGGTTTGATATTCTGTCCCGTATACAGTTAATCACACTATCCTGTTACTACATTTTTGGATTCTGGAGAAATCTAAACACATTTCGCGTATAATATCCTATACCTATCTTTCGCTGTTTACGAAATATTGACAGTTGAAAGTCGGACATTTTGACACTTTGACAGGCTCTAAAATCTAAACCGCATGAGATCGAAGAAAACTATTTGCACATTCTTAACTTAGGTTTTCATAAGCTATCGAATGACAGTAACATTGAATTTAACCCGAGGTTCTTATAACTTTACAATTGATAGATCTTTACAATTCAACACTCAATAAATAACTAATTGTAACACGGGTTTTGCGCGCTATTTGTTATTCAGTCGAAAATATATTGGAAATATTCCGAAAGCGACCGCACCTTCTCTCTTATACTCCCTTGGTCCATACATCGAGAAAATAACGGAGCTATCAGGAATGTTTTCGGTAGGCGATGATTCATGCGGAAATAACGTAGACGCGGTAAGTTAGTTGTATAGGGTAGCCCAAAAACATACAGATAGTCGGGAGTCGTGACAATATGATAGGAGATTGTTAGACGCATACACAGAAAGAAGGCTATCTTTACCTCAGAATCACACCCATTAATGCGATGATGTGCTCTATTCAGTATTCTTTAAATATAGTAATAATTGATGCAAATCAATGCATGTCATTGGGTTTTTCAAATATAATGTTGCATTGAGCACAACACTTACTTTATAATAATTAAATGAACAATAATTACAAGATCAATCGACTTACCTGTAAGGAAGATCGATCGGAATTATCCGAGCATCT
>MU184020.1:149794-164029 GCA_016904865.1 Pissodes strobi
TTTACATCGACGTTCAAAGTCCTATTTGAGGATACAACCTGGAAAATGTTCGTCGTAAATACTTACATCGTGTATTGTTTAAATTATCATCTAATTGCCAACTATGGTAGAAGTGCAAACTTAACTTACTGCATACTGTTATGTTTAGTTATGTATTTTGGATGGGCGACCTCAATTTTCGACTATTAGAGGATTACGACAGAACTCCAGAAGAAATTGAACGAAGAGTATTGAAAAAAGATTTGCAGAAATTGCTAGAACAAGACCAGCTTAAATATGTTATGAAAAAAGGTGAAGCGTTTAGCGAATTTACTGAAAAAGGTCCGGATTTTCCGCCAACTTTTAAGTTTGATGTGGGAACGAATGCTTATGATCACAAGTAAGTATCAGAATAATATGAAAAGAAGTAATATTTTTTATTTGTAATTCGGATATGTTACAAAAACTATAGTTTATTCAAGTTGTGAGTTTCATTAAAATATCTACATTAAGTTGATATGTTCTATATTGTTGTGGTGAATTCATTTTTTGGTCGTAAATATTTGCCTCTTATGTCATTTGAATTAATAGACAGGACTGTTATGGTCCATGTCTCAGGATGTAAATTGGCAATAAGTCCAACTTATTTACTAACGAGGCTTCTTTTTGAAGCCAACTCGGTTTCCGTTTATTTATTCGAATAGTGTAACTAGTTTCAGTAATGAACCATTATTCACAAAAAAATTTGCAGCGTGGTAACTGAACCATTATTTCATGCTTGCACATTTGCCAGATTGCAAAATCTTTTGAATATGAAATTGAGTATTTTTTGGTATTTCAGCTTTGTTAAGGTCGACAAATTGGACATACCGTCAATTTACATCCTGAGATCTAAACACTACATGCAAGTAGCGTAAATGGCAGCTATTTCCCACCAAAATTAAGTAAGTGTCTTTTTAAAGGGACATGAGAGCGTCCACTTTAGGTCGTGGACAAAAATTCGCTCGAATTGCGTGAACGAAATACATTTTTTTACAACTTTATTTAGGACAAAACTAACAGCATTGTTAAATTTTAGAGTGTCCATTCCTTTCGTTACTATGGAAATGTATAATATTGAAATTTATGGAATGTGAGGTTTATATGTTCTTCTGTTTTGCGTCAGAGGTGGTATTGCAGATTCCGTTTAAATTCTTTCATGACGATGATTTCTGATAGTGGTATCGATACACTCACCAGGGCAGATAGTTTATATTTCTTAATTCAACTTAATTAACAGACAGTTAAACTAGGTGTTTAAAAAACTTTAATAAAAGTCCACCAACATTATTTCCGTTGTACTAACCCAACATACCATTATATTGTAGGAGAAGACCTGCATGGTGTGATAGAATCCTCTACTGTGTAAACTCAAACAATTATGAAAATGTCACTCTAAAGGTGGAGCAGCTCTCTTATAAATCACATCCGTCCTATGTGCTGAGTGATCATAAACCAGTTAGTGCAGATTTCATTATAAAGGTATAGTGAGCAAGTAACCATTTTTTTGTCATCCCGAAACTATTAATTAGATTGATCCATTTAATTATTGCTTTTTAATCATCTAGTTTTAACCTAGCAACCAAAATGTGCTCTTGAAAAGGCCAAAACATGTAAACTGCAGAGTGTTATAAAAATAATTTTGTAATATGAAAGAGTAATCTAATATTAACATATCTGTCACAACGAGTACAGATAATTACAAACACCAGTATACGTATTTTGTTTATCTCAATTGCTTATATTTTTTGCAATTCATTTTTCTGTATTGAGTATATTATCTTCACTTTAACAAGAACGCAGTTAGTGAACTGAAGATTTGATGGCAAATGGTACCAAATTGTTCTATTAGATATATGCACTACAATTTTAAAGTTTCACATATAATATATATAATATTATAAAGGGAAGGCGAAGATAAAATATGATTAAAGTTGAAAATGTTGTATGTTGATTCATAAGTTTGAAAATGTTGTATGTTGATTCATAAGTTTATCTGACATAGGGCGTCAAAAGTATTTTTTCTCATAAAGCAAAATTGACTTTGTATTATCAAAGTTCCAAGAAGATACTCTTATATCAATAGCTTCATCGGACTTAATTTTATTAATTAATTTTAAAAACAGTACAATATGGAGCGATCCTCTACAGTATCTGTTGACAATTTTCCTCCGTTTTAATGTAATTTAATGAGTTGAGTTTGCTGAATAGTAAGTCCCCCGAAATGCATCGTGCTGTTTTCTTATACAACCATTGCACAACCATGTCTATATTTTAGATTTTTTTTACGTTTAAACTGTGTATAATTTGATTATGTGGATATACGCCTTTCAGTCTCCTCACTAATTAGTTTTCGTTACAAAACTTGACGTACAATACTCATGGTTTAAACGCCGAAAGCGCCCTGTTGTGAATGCTAATAAAATTTGCACGAATACATCATTTTCTTCTTCATTCCTACATGCATTCAGCTTTCAACCACTTTGAACCTTTAATTTTATTTGGAATTCAATTTACAATTAAATAAAAGTTATATACCTACAGACAGTTCAATAATTCTTTAATAAGGAATCGTTACAAGTGTCTTAAATGAAACTCGAATTTTGTGTTTACAAATATCGTTTTGCACGGTACAAGTACTGTTTGTAACGGTTCGCGGAAGTCAAATTGGCAACATAGATAAAAACTTCTACATTCCATGAACTAAGAGAAATATCCACTCGTTTGATGTATGGACTTGGCAAAATCGAAAAAGAAGGATCGATACTATTTGACATGTTCGACAAGAAAGAGTGCAAATGCCCCGAACTGTTTTCGTTCCTTTAGTTATATGCCTCTAGCAGACGACAGACTCAGGTTGGAGAGAGCATACATGGTGACCATCTGAGCAAAGGGACAGTGATATCTTTGGGAAGATAAGTTTGCCGGAGATGGTGTTCATCAGAGTACAACTAAAATAACGAGTATGCTCACTGCGTATTTTTTAATTCATAAATTGGCTCGGCATTGTATGTCCTTGACAGCCGGCGCTTGACGCGAATGCGCGTTTTAGCCATAGGCGTAGTTAAGAACAATATTTGGATTTCACCAATTTATTGAGGATGAATATGTTTCATGTTTTTCCTCGTTTTTGTGATTAATATGTATTATTATTAAATTTAATATTGCTTTTAGCATTTTAGAATAAATGAAAATATCATTCGTATTTATATTGAGCGATGGTCATAAATTAAAGTCGAATTAAAAGCATAAATAATGAAAAAGAACTTAATGAACCTAAAACTTAAATCAATATGAGGTAAATTTACATTAAAAAAATAATAATGGTATAAAATGGCTACATATAAAATCATGTGTATAAAAATACATCATTATGTATTAACAAATTTATTCAAAACTACAAAAAAAAGATTAAAGAAAAACCGATGAAAGTAAACAAATGATCAATGTTAGCAAATTGTATATCAATATGTACAGGGTAATTTTTTATATTTTCCCACCCCCCTTAACTTTTTTGTGCCACTGTTTAGAAAAAAGATGTAAATATAAAAGTTGTAGTGCTGGAGAAGTAGTTCTCAGAAAACATATTTTTGTCTCTACAGGGTGTTGCAAAAAGTGCGAAAAACAAAAAATATATATTTTTTAAATGGGACACCCTGTATATTTCTCCCCAGGACGAAAGATCTTTATTCTCCGATTACAAAAATATATAATTTATCTACATTTGCTTAAGCCATTTCCGAGCTATTTGCCTTTAAAAGTTGACAAAGCATGAATTCAAACCAATCGAAGTAGCTTTGCTCGCCATTAAGAAAAATATGAAATGTGTCAAAATATTGGCTCTATTATTTATGGAGGTTCCCTAACTGGCGAAAGATATTTACAATTTTTAAATTAGGAAACAGAGATTCTCTTGGTATGCTTCCAATTCGCCAATCTTCTCAAATAATAGGCGGCGAACCGTCCACTGGCCACCGAACAGCCCAGATCTAACGCCGTTAGATGCGTTTTTGTGGGGATATTTAAAAACAAAGTTTATGCTCAGAGAAGTGCCATTATTGAAGAGCTCAGGGTGAGAATTGTATACTATATAAACGACCTTAACCAGAACAATCCAATTTTTATTACCCATGCAACAAATAAATTAGAAAGCGACTTCCGAGATTGTATCAATAGTGGGCATTTTCAACAATATTTGAAATACTGAAGTTTTTATTATCAAACATGTTAAGATACGAATTTGTATATAATAATAAAAAATTATTAAAACAATGATTTATTTAATTTAAATCAACTTTTAAAGTTAAATAGCTCAGAAATGGCTTAAGCAAATGTAGACAAATTATATATTTTTGTAATCGGAGAACAAAGATCTTTCGTCCTGAGGAGAAATATACAGGGTGTTCCATTTAAAAAATATATATTTTTTTGTTTTTCACACTTTTTGCAACACCCTGTATAGACAAAAAAATGTTTTCTGAGAACTACTTCTCAAGCAATACAACTTTCCTATTTATATATTTTCTCTACACAGTGGCACAAAAAAGTTAAAGGGGGTAGGAAAATATAAAAAATGACCCTGTACTATTATTGGTGTCTCCAAATTATTAATTTCGTATTTTGTCCGCCACTTCTAAAATTTCTATTTATAAATTTCAATGTGTAAAAAAAAGCCTAACTCGTGCAAAAAGTCAAATTAAGTATTCTGCGGGAAAATGTCCACAGGGATGCAACAAATGTATGCCATTACAGATTCTTACGAATCCTTTAACGACATTATCTTTTACTACTAATTTCTCGAAATGATTTTGAAACAGAACCTCTAGCATCGAAATAAAAGTAACAAAATCATTATGAGGCATTCTTAAGTTACCGAAGGTATCCAGATTTTGGTTGTTATAGGCTTTGTAATAACAAAATAGAGATGAATCATCTAGGTTGTTATAACTTTTAGAATATTTTTTACAAGTATCACAATTATGGATTTCCAAACATTTTTTAATGAGATACCCAGCAAAATACCTAACAAAATTAGTTTTAAGGGAATCATTACTTGTATAATCACACTACCAACTTTAACCAGTTCTTCCGATCGACATGATGAAAAAATAATGGCACTACTATTCTGATTTTTTGTTATATCCGAAAGTTTCAGTAATATATTATCGGAATTACTCTGACAGTTTTCTGTCCCAGAATTCATTAGCTTAATGCAAAACAGTTTTTTGAAAGTATGAGTAAACTGTATTGCTGTGGGATTAGTGCAATTGCCGTTTTCTTGCCTAACAAGTCCGAAAAAATTCTCCCAGACAGTCTTGGTCTAGACGTTTTGTAAATAAGTAACAAAAATCATTTGACTTTAGATATGGCCATAGATTTAAAAGGGCACTGATTGATATTTTAAAACCTGTTGTGAACTTCATTTTAGTGCTAATACCTTTCCCATTTTTATCTACAACCTTCAAATTATTAAAACATTCCAAACAATCATTTAAAAAGTCGATTTGAAAATCTAATCCTTTAAACGACAAATTGTGCTTTTTTTGTACCCGATGTTTGAGAGGAATTAAATATATCAAAGAGTTCGTCGATTTTGTCTACAAATTCAGAGGCTGGCTCCGCTTCTGATTCTATTGCGCCAAATCTGATGTATACATTTCATGCTGCTGCTACCACTAAATAATTGACTGGCAAACTTAACTTTCATTTTCTCGAAATTGTCAGGCCTGATATGCGAATCTGTCATCTTTTGGGCAGCTCTTTTTGGATAGGTTTTATCATGGTTATAAAAAATCTCGATATACTTCCATGAAATTGTTTTATCGTGTACAGGGTGTCCCATTTTCGATAATATTACGGGGTATCTCACTTACGACTAAAGATAGATTGTCGCGGTTTTCGCAATACTGTGCTACTTTTTTGTGAAAAGAATGATGGTATAAACAAAATTTTCATAGCCCGCTTCGTTTCTGAGATACAGGGCAAAATTGAAAATATTGCATTTTAGGATCCTCCTCGTATCTCCGTTATCCTTTAACATATCGCAAAGCTAAAAAATTGCTCTTATACAGTTTTTTACGTATAATCCAGTGGCGTGATCAGATTTTTGCTGTGAGCTGTCAATTTTTAGCTATAAATCAAACTTGTATTTTTTTAAATAGAACACCCTGTATATTTTTCTTTAGTTTGGTTGGAAATTTTATAAGCTTTATAAAAATATATAATACATTATAATATGTGTTAAATAATAAGCCTAAAATTCATAATTTCACAAAATGTGTCTCTATACGACACTCTTGTATTTTTTTAACGGAACACCCTGTATTTTTTCTCTCGTTTGATTGGAAATTTCATAAGCTTTATAAAGATATATAATACATGATATGTATTTTAAATAATAAGCCTAAAATTCATAATTTCACCAAATGTGCCTATACGACACTTTTGATGAGTATAGTATAAGTATTGTCTTTTAAACAACGGTATAAGTATTAGCAGGCAGAGATTATTAGAACAATGGAATGGTCATTTCTTATTGGCAAGACCTGTCAGTGGCAAAACTTATATTTTCTGTGTTATATTGTATGTTTTACGATGGCTAAAAATGAAAATTGTCAATATTTTGAAAAATGTGACATGTTAGTATCCTTTATACAGAGCAATGAAAACTTCCGTGAAGCTTCTCAGCTATATTTCAATATGTTTGTTTGAATATTTATTTACCTTTTGACTTATTTGGGTTTATTTTTTTTAAGTATCATTTTAATTTATAGATATCCCGAAAGAAGACAACCTAGTCATTTAATGTTTTCCGGAATAAAGAAAAAATTGGTAGAACATAAAACGTTGCCTCCGTCCTTACCGCGATTTTCCTTATTATACGATTTGGTAAGGGCCGGATAAACGTTCCATGCTCTCTTTATTCCGGAAAACATTAAATGATCAGGTTGTCTTCTTTCGGGATATCTATAAATTAAAATGATACTTAAATAAAAAATAAATCCAAATAAGTTAAAAGGTAAATAATAATTCAAACAAACTTATTGAAATATAGGTGATAAGCTTCAAGCAAGTTTTCATTGCTCTGTATAAAGGAGACTAACATGTCACATTTTTCAAGATATTGACATTTTTCATTCTCAGCCATCGTAAAGAATACAATATTACACATAAAGTATAAATATTGCCACTGACAAGTATTGCCAATAAGAAATGGCCATTCCATTGTTCTAATAATTTCTGCCTATTAATACTTATACCGTTGTTTAAAAGACAATACTTATACTATACTCATCAAGAGTGTCGTATAAGATACATTTTGTAAAATTATGAATTTTAGGCTTATTATTTAAAATACATAATCATGTATTATATATTTTTGTAAAGCTTATAAAATTTCCAATCAAACCAAAGAAAAATATACCGGGTGTTCCATTAAAAAAAATACAAGTTTGATTTATAGCTAAAAATTGACAGCTCACAGCAAAAATCAGACTACGCCACTGTATTCTACGTAAAGAGCAAGTTTTTAGCTTTGAGATATGTTAAAGGATAACGGAGATACGAGGGGGGTCCCAAAATGCATTATTTTCAATTTCGCCCTGTATCTCAGAAACGAAGCGGGCTATGAAAAAATTGTTTATACCATCGTCCTTTTCACAAAAAAGTAGCACAGTATTGCGAAAACCGCAACTCTCTATCTTTACTCGTAAGTGAGATACTCCGTAATATCGAAAATGGGAAACCCTGTACAGGGTTATCCAACGAGGACTAGACAAGGCGATTTTTGACTTTCCCTCTACTTTTATAAAAAAAAAACTGAAATAGCCATCTTATGTAATTTTCTCTCGCGAATTCGGATATGTTCAGCAAAAAACAATCAATAACATCAACTATAACATCAAATAAAAGTGCTAGGGGTCACTTTGATATTTTTTTAAATGGAACACCTTGTATATTACTACATTTTTGGACTCTCTAGAAAAATCTAAACACATTTTGTGTATAACATCCTATCTTTAGCTGTTTACCAAATATTGACAGTTGAAAGTCGGGTCATTTTGACACTTTGACAGGCTCTAAAATCTAAACCGCACGAGATCAAAGAAAACAGTTTGCACATTCCTATCTTAAGTTTTCATAAACTATCGAATGACAGCATCTTCGAATTTAACCTGCGGATAAAATTAACCGGAACTTTTAAACCTCCGGTTAAATTCAAAGTTACTATCATTCGATATCTTATGAAAATCCAAGATAGGAATGTGCAAACCGTTTTCTTTGATTTCGTGCGGTTTAGATTTTAGAGCCTGTCAAAGTGTCAAAATGCCCGACTTTCAACTGTCAATATTTGGTAAACAGCTAAAGATAGGTATAGGATATTATACACAAAATGTGTTTAGATTTTTCTAGAGAGTCCAAAATTTTAGTAATATTAAAATTTAAAAAAATATCAAAGTGATCCCTAGCACTTTTATTTGATGTTTAATTGTTTTTTGCTGAACATATCCGAATTCGCGGGCGAAAATTACATATGATGGCTATTTCAGTTTTTTTTATAAAAGTACAGGGAAAGTCAAAAAATGGCGTTGTCTAGTCCTCGTTGGATAACCCTGTACAATAAAATTATATTTTCCAACATATTTCTCAACGCTTTTAACAAATGAGGAACGTCGAACATGAAAGAAATATTTCTATTATTTACAGCAAAATATGGAATGTCTGGAGTTATGTTTAGTAGATTTTTTAATTGGATATAATTATCACCCATGTCACATGTTGACAGTACAACAAACAATCCATTTTCTTCTAATTTTGTTATGGCGTCGATAACAATATTTTTCAAATGTATGCCATGGCAAGTTGTGTTATAAAAGAAATAACTGAGGGGTTGCCTCCACTTAGACATAATTCTCATAACCATTAAAACTGTTCAGACACGTGATGGCTTAAATGTTGTTCCTCCATAACTGTCACCTTCAAAACCAATGACCGTATCTGTTCCAATATTATAAAAAAGATCTGATTTTATCCCAATTTCATCTACGCAAGGAACACAGAACTTATTTTCATTACTTCAATGAATGTTCATTCATTACATTGATAAACACTTATACTTAAATTCATCTGAATACCTTCGGCCCCGAGGTGCTTTAATAAATTCAGCAATTTCTGCGGAAGAGCAAAATGTATGCGTTAGTGCTTGGTACTGTTGCAACGAAATATTGCTAGGGATGTTTTCAAATCTTAATTTTAACTCCGTATATATTTTTAATAAGTTTTGGTTTTCTTTCTTCAGGCCTTTAGTTTCTTCCTTTAGTTTGCTCACAAGGTATTTTAATTTTTCTTTCCTTGGCGTATGGCATGTCAACGTTTGTTCAGTTTGGATGTAAACTGTTGTAGACCTCACTGGAGAGGTTTGTACACGGGCCTGAGTAGAGGTTGACGGAACAGAAATAGCCAAGGGAACTGGTGTAACCGATTGTGAACATGTACCTGCATAACTGCACAACGATGCAAGATTAAAATAACATAAATTTGATCCTTTTTACTTATTCCGCTCTGTTGGTGATAACTTTAAATTTGGAACACTATCCCTTCGTAGCAATTTCCTTTTCTTCGTTCTTTCGAACATGTGCTCTTCAAAGTGTTTGCCACACACTCTATGACTTTTGTGAAGAGTCCCTACTTTATTTAACAAATCTTCTCGGCCACAAGCAAGAAGCCATAATTTTGCTCTGAAATCAAATACATATTTTCAAAACATCCATGATAAAACTACTTCATAGCCAAAAGAATAATAAATTAAGGAAACATATATCATAATTATCTACTTAGCATCTGTTAAGATCGGATGAGAAGGTAGCAATATAATCAACTATTACCCTAGTGTAAATAACACCGTTGAATTAGCAATAAAAAACTGAGGAAAGTGCGAGAAGATTTAAACGTATATATAAAAGAATTTAAATAGAAACACTACTATTGATATCGACCTCAAACACCCCAAGTTTCAAATTTGAGATAAATCGGTTGATAAATAGCAAAGTATGCCATTTTGGATTCGCCATCTCGAATTTTTATTATTTAAAATTATTTAAATTATTCTTTATTTACGGCCAGCCTTGATGCACTTGTTTTACATTCTCTACAAAAACATTACACGTAATACATACCTTTCGGGGTCTATAGGAAAGGTATAAAAATGCTCCGTCGAGTTGTAACTTTTGTTATTACAGCCTTTACTGCAGCAAACTGGACGCACTTTGCATTTCGGTATAAAAGTTATGCAAAATTAATATGAAAACAACATGCAGCACTTCATAAAAGGGCAACTATACATACTACACGATACCCTTTCACTAGAGAATAGCTTTTTTGCTTTGACTACTACCTCAGAATTGTACTCTGACCGCATCTTCTACTGCACTGGTCAAGTCAGATGAGAATCTCATCTGACATTTGCAACAAGGTCATACGTCGCTTGGGATAACAACGGGCGGGATTACGCCTACTCGTTTTTTTATTGTACTCTGGTGTTCATATTACATCGATTGCTCGCGACTAGTGGAACAACTTTTCTCAGGAGTGTGAGTCTTCTTGGAGTCTAGCGGCATCCGTGAAAATTCCCTCTAGGAAAGCACCGAACAGTATTTCAAACCTGGAAGTAAGCACTTTTGGTGGCTGCAACAACGGACGAGGTCAGCCACTGGAAAGGAAGTAGTGATCTGCTCCAACAGCCAAGCTTCACTTAGGCCAATCTGTGCGCCCAGGGCAAATTGTGAGTTGGTCCGGGGTTACCCTAGATCAGTTAGCAGACTAACTCGCTAGACCCAGCACGAGCATAGGTCCAGAGCTCCTTGTATGTCTTACTAGAACTCAAGTGCCAATTATGGACTAATCAGACTCTGCTAAGGAAGTCGAGAAACTTTCAAAGGAGCAGCCAGGCTATGACGTTTATTGCAGAGCTTGACAGAGCCAGGATGGACTGTCATTTGATTAAAGTTGAAAGTGTTATATGTTGGTTCACACCGATGGCTAGGAACAACTTCCCTCAGAAGCGTGAGCCTTCTTGGAGACTAGCGGCACCCGGAAAAAATCCCTTTGGGAAAGCATGGCACAGAATTCCAGACATGGTGTAAGCAATTCTGGTGGCTACAACAATGAATGAAATCAGACACAGGGAGGGAAGTAGTCGTCTGGTCCAACAGCCAATCTTAGACCGGTGATACCCTGGAACAGTTAGCACAGAGCATGAGAGTTAAGCATTTGTGGGTCCTGGGACACAGAGAGCGGGGGAGAACCAGTTAGAAAACTGACTTGCTAGACCCGGCACGAGCACATCTTGCATAGGCCTCGAACTTATTTTAGGTCGTACTAGAACTCAAGTATGGACTAATCAGGCCCTGTTAAGGGAGTGGTGAAACTTTCAAAGGAGTTCCTGGCTAAGAAGTTTATTGCAGTGCTACACAAAACTAGGACGGACTGGCAGGAGTCATTACAGGGTACTGTCGTCTAAGAAGCTACATACCTGGAAGAGGGCGCTACCTGTCGGAGGTTATAGGAGAAAGATGAAACCCACTCCATTACCAGTGGCGTTCACAAGGAAGGAGGTACGCCGTCTTTGGACCGGCATTACTGGGGAAAAAGGAGATTGTGTGTATTATTATCATTTTAAAAGGAAGATCAGGACCATCTCGAAGACATCTTATTGGCGGCTCTAACAGCCCAAAATTTAACGATATTATTAAGCGAAAATCGCAAAAATAATTCTTTTTTACGTCAATAAATGTTTATAATCCTTAATACATATTCATAGGCTGTTTAGAGAGGAATTTTGCCCTTCGAACCGACTTGAAACCGATCGTACTGTCACATTTCTTCACGCATTAAATAGCGATCTTTTGCCTTTTGATTTCAAGGAAATCTCATAAGCTGTCTGTTTGACCTAGTGTATTGTATCATTTTAATTTTCCAAATTATTATACTTATAGGTCTTTCCATTTTTTAATAATAGATCTACCGTCAAAATGTGTCTTTAGTTTTTGCTTTTTATTGCATTATGCCAGTTTGTACATTTTAAATGTTGCTGAGGAAGTAAAGTAAAAAAAAAACAAATTAATGTTTTGCTCTTATATTAAAGTGGTCCATACTGATCAATAAATAGTCCATGCTGTATATTTCATAGTTTAAGTGTTTTTAAATGTATTTTAAAACATACCTATATCCATATTTTTAAACATATTGCATGGTTTTGTCATTGTCAATATAAACGATTAGGACATGTTGTTCTTAGAGCAATTGTTCCGTTTGTTTTGCTTTTTTCTCATTTTCATTTTTCAGAATTTTGCAAATATTCCCTTTTTGCAAGATGTTACTAATATTTCGTTTTAATTTAATTATTACTTTAATGTTATTACTACTAATATCCGACTGAGCTGTTTTTATTAGATAGTCTATTGGCAACATCTTGCGGGCATGTGGATTATAATCTATTAGCGGAACTAATTTTCATTGCTTTTGTTATTAATGCTAAGTTTTGTCTATGGCTTTATGGTGTCGGTAAGTACTAAACAATTCCATCGTAATATCGTTAGCTTCAATAAAAAGAAATGTGGTAACTAAATATTAACACAACTAACACACAATGGTGTTATATTTGTATTTTAAAGATGCTTATCCTTAACAACAATGCTTAGAGATTTTTGATGCGTGCAGCTCTGATTTGACTGAAAGATTTGGTTTCAGTTATGACTGATTCTGATTATTTAACAACTTCTATACTCTTGGGCTTGACGCTACAAATACTGAGCACACAGCTCTGCTTGTGTGCCTGGTACCCAATGTTCCTCAGCATGTTGCGATTGATTGATACGGAGCTGTACTAAATTTAATTAACAATTAAATTGCCTAATGTTTTCATCGCTTTGAATTATATAGACTTATTATTGATTTGGCAAAGCAAGTTTAACACAGCGAACGCTATAAACTCGTTACTAACTAACTACTACTAAATACAATAGAAGAAAAACCAAATCTAACCTATTTGTCCGTTAGTTCACAATGTTTTGTACGGAAATTTGTCCGCTTAAACTAGAACTAACATTGTGTCCAAAATACTGCGTCTTAGCCTTCTTTAGCTCTCGAACAAGATAGGCGTCCTCAAAATGTCATTTTGGGCAATGACAGTGCTGTTAAACGTCATGAAGTTATTCGGATTTTTTTTGCGGATTACGATTGCCATAACGTTGCCTTAGTAATCCTGCAAGAGAGTTTTCCATAATGATGTATATATCGTTAATTTGGCATGCGGTCCATAGATTGTCACACGTTTACATGGGGAGAATTACCTAGGGTAGAGTAGGGCCAGTAGGAAAAACAAATCTTACCCATCCTTCAATATAATATTCCCTGGCAGACTTATGTGTTTAGTGGTAGTAGCTATATTATATCTATTATAAGAGTAATTAATATATGTTACTTGACAGAAGTCAAAATGTGAGTGCAAGTAAAATTATTATGGGTGAAAAAATGTCAATATCAGGAGATTCATAATATAGGTTAATTTGATAGTTTCTATTGAAAAAGAAGAAAAAAATGTTAACTCAGGTTGGGGCAGAGTCTAGTATATTAAATGTTTTTTCTCTAGGTATTACGGTATATGTACACTGAGGGTATAAAGTCTGGAAATCTTGAGATATGTCAAAAACCATACGACTTATGCACAAAAGTTAGAAACAAAGTTGTATAGAATGATTCAAAAATATTTTGAAGTGTACAGGGTGACCGAAAATAAAGTTACACGTCAACATTTCAGAATATTATATGGAACAACTTGCATATTATTTAATTTATCGATTCTCCGTAAAAATCGGATTTTGTGTAGCATCATGTACCTAAAGTCAACTGTTTTCGAGCTATAGGGACAACAATATTTAAAATCAAACGTTGTACCAAATCATCTCATTAATCTTTGAAGGTAAAGGAAAATGAACTTCACTTCCTAACATTTTAAGATCTGTTCAATGGTACTTACAAATGGTATTGGTAAAATTATCCCAGTTATTACGACCGAGAAATAAAACAAACCGATTTTTTTTTATGTTCGACACACACACACACACACACACACAAAATGAAAATTCTATGCCACTCAACGAGCGGTGCGTGAGCGGAGAAGATGGCGGACTTGAAGCGCTGTAGGTTGTAGTTTTCGGG
>MU184021.1:0-10805 GCA_016904865.1 Pissodes strobi
AGCTCTGTAATATTTTGATAGAGGATAAAACTAAGATATGAATGCAAAAGCAATTTTACTATTACTTATGCCCAGTTTCTGAAAGTCTAGATAACTTTATTCTTCATTTCCTATGACAACGATTGTTAATTCAATTGTAACCATAGTAATTATAGGCTTCATAACTTTATACAATAGATATCTGGTACTTCAGAAACCGGGCATTAGTCTTATTTAAGCAAGGTCACATTGTGAAAAATGTCATTTTTCAGATGTCGATATCTCAAACACAATTGATTTTAAATAAGTAGTGCATACTAAACCATATGGCCAGAATGGTACCTAATTTAAAAAATTAATGATAATCGGGTTATGCTTAACAAAATAAATCTGATCTAACCATTTCTGACAGATGTGACACATTGATGTAGTGCTTTGTTGCCTCTGTATAATACATTTCATTGTGATTGTGATCTGATAAGCAGTTCAGAGATCATTTCCATACATATGACTAAACCTGGGGTTACTAATTTAAATAAAATTTATATCTAAAAATAATATTTATAAGATTATAAAGGGAAGTACAATGTAATCTCTTTAATGCAAACAATTAGTCGTAGGGACTAGGCATTTGATTGAGCGAATTGTTCAGACTATCTATTAGACAAAAAAGCACAATGTGTATATAAAGTATCGGATAAATATTTTTGACAAAAACGCCAGGACATATTGATTTTAATTTCTTGTATATTTTTTAATCTCAAGTATTACAGGATGGTCTATATATGAGATACAATATAGAAGACTTCTTTTATATGGAACCCCTAAAGGTTCGATTTAAATTAAAATAATAAAAACAGTAACATCACATGTTACATTAAAATTAAAGCTAAACCAATTAAATATTGAAACAAAGCATAAATTATAACACTAAAATTTTAATTGAAATTTTCATCAAAAGAATAGAAAGCTCTGTTTGGGTTAAAGAGCAGTGATTGGGTTAGTTGGATTTCAGTTTTTGCCACACTCCACATAATTTTCATTGTTTATGTTGTTGTTTATATTTATATTTGCATTTAGAATAATAGATGGTTCAATTAAAGAGGTTACCTACATTGTATTACTCAACTTATGAATTAAAAATTAAACAAAATTCTATGCCAAATAGTTAAGGCACTGGATCATACTATTTACGATTCATAAATTTAGTACCTAAATTCATTAACTTATGAAAGTCACAAATTTAACATTTAGGCTAAATTTACACATGGTGTTTAAGAGCCGGGAATACAGGGAAAAAGACGAGAATCTCACATAGACGGAAAAACCGGAAATTCGACGGGAAAATGAGTTTAAACTGGGAATTTTGTGTGAGCAGATAATGGTCAAAACTTTCGACTACGCTCTCTGCATCACACAATCAAAATTGCCCTCTAGTTCCATTTATGTATGAAGATCTATTATCTGCTTTTAAATAGCTTAATAAGGCGTTTTGTTACAGAAGCAGTTTTCCAAAGCATTCCTATTTTTAAAATAGATGTTTTTAAAAAAAATAATGGGCTTTTCTGTAATCTTAAAGAGTTGAAGATATTGACCTAGGATATGCGACTAAAGAAGCTATCAAAAAATGTGCTGGAATGAAGGATAAGGAAATATTGATCTTTCGCCAGGATTGTCGAAACTGTTTGATGTATACATTTTCCAAACTTTTGGAAAAATGTCCATTAGCATACAAATTAACTGAGGCATTAAGTTTTGTTAACCCTAGTGCAACTGATGTCTAAGTCGTTTAAAATTCTGCTAAATGCAAACAGATGCAATACCACCACATTGCAAGAAGCAAATAGAGACCTTCTTAATTTTCTCAACGAGTCAAAATTTATATATAATATGCATATACCGTTCTCCATCTTCCAATTGTGAAATATTTTTTGCTGGTTTAGAATCAATATTGTCTGAAATTTCCAGTTCTGCATCTATAATCTTGGCAGGAGATTTCAACATTAATTATGAAGAAGAGAGTTCCCCTTCTGC
Source organism: Pissodes strobi (assembly GCA_016904865.1). Lineage (NCBI taxonomy): Eukaryota > Metazoa > Arthropoda > Insecta > Coleoptera > Curculionidae > Pissodes > Pissodes strobi. The sequence goes on from MU184021.1 coordinate 2,014, forward strand.
AACGCAATTGTGTCATCTGTTGGAGTGTTTTAATTTGCAAATGCATGTAAAGTCACCAACACGCATAACACATCAATCGTCTTCAACTATTGATTTTATCTGCTCTACTTTTAGCCCCGAGGTAGTTAGTTGTTCTGTCGTCAGTGCTGCTTTGTCAGATCATGAGGCTGTTCTCTGTAATATAAGTGGTAGCATATTGGACAATGCTAGCGGGGCACCACGGTATGGTAGAATTTTTGGACGCCAGAATTATCAGAACTTCTACTCGCTATGCTCCTCTGTTAACTGGGAAACTGTCCTTACTCAGTCGGACTCAGTAGGTGCCTTCCATTCTGAAATTGTAAGTCTGTTCAACCAAGCTTTTCCAATTAAAAAAATAAAACCGAAAAAGCAATCCAATAAATCCTGGTTCACCAAAGGTTTGAAAATATCTTCTAGAAACTTGCATTCCTTATATAGTATTCGTAAGTTCACTGATTGTCAATGGTATCATAACTATTTTAATAAATACCGCTCTCTTTATCGCCACTTAATTAAAGCTGCTAAAAATTCCTACTATTCAAACAGATTATATAACTCTGGGAATAGAAACAGAGAAAGTTGGAAAATAGTAAATGACATCCGTCATCGAAGTAGTTTTAGACCATTTCGTTCTCCTGTAATGTCTATGGATAGCCTTAACGATTACTATTGTGGTATTGCATCAAACCTCCAAAATAATTTACATCCATTAAATGATCCTCTTGAGTACTTGTCTGAGGTAGCGGTCCCAAACTCGTTTTTCTTTCATCCAACTGACCTTGGGAAACTTATGAAGGCCTTACACTCTATTAAAAATAAAAATAGTTGTGGTGGGGATGGTCTTTCTGCCGGGATATTTTTGAATCTGCCAGAAGTTGCACTGTTAACCTTGGTACAGGTGATAAATGTTTCTTGGCAGACTGGGTCCTTCTCACCCTGTTTAAAAAAAGCAAATGTTATTCCTATTCATAAGCAGGGTTCTCTAAGGGATCCATCAAACTTTCGACCGATATCTCTGCTGTCCACTCTATCAAAGTTGATAGAAATACTGGTAAAGTTGAGAATGCTATCCTTTTTACAGAGAAACCAGATCCTAAGCTTAAGTCAGTTTGGTTTTCAGGAAGGACTGGGTACGACTGATGCTATGTATCATCTCATGAAAGACTTGTACCATTACATTAATAAAAACGAAACAGCGGCAGTCGGCTTTTGCGATCTCTCTAAAGCATTCGACTGCGTTAGTCATGATATCTTGCTAAAAAAAACTTAGGTGCTATGGTTTTTGAGGGGTTTCTTTATCTTGGTTTACTTCCTTTTTAACAGGACGTAGTCAACGGGTCACCTGGGAGTCTGAGTGCTCGTCATCTAAGGCCATAAGCGACGGTGTTCCTCAGGGTTCAGTCTTGGGTCCTGTTTTATTCCTGATATATATAAATTATATGGCACAACTTCAAATCAATGGTGATTTTACTTTATTTGCTGACGATACCACCATTCTGTGGCACAATCAAGACCCAGTTTCGCTTCACCAATCCATACTGAATGATCTTCTTATCATAAAATCCTGGTGTGACTCCAACCGTTTAACTTTGAATGCTGGAAAAACCAAAATACTTTCCTTTAAGTGCAACCTTCAGAACATATCTATAGGGGACCTCCCAGTTCACTGTGAACCAGAGACTAAATTTCTGGGTCTAACTATTGATGATAAACTTAGGTTTTCTTCTCATATTTCTACTCTGGCTGGTAGAATATCATCTGACTGTTTCGCAGTGAGGGTATGTGTCCAGGAACTTGGTTCGAAAGTGGGGAAGACAGTCTATCCTGCATTGTTGGAGTCACATCTTCGCTATGGGATTGTGTTTTGGGGTAGTGCAAGTAATTATTTGATTCAGAGTTTGTTTGTTATTCACTCCGGTATATTTGCAAATCAAAGCCTCTTGACTCCTGTCGTCCCCTTTTTATTCGCTTAAACATACTAACACTCACATGTATTTATATTTTAGAGACGGTAAATTTAATCTTTAAGCATCTGCACAAATTTATGGTGAGAAATCCTAGGTATCCAACCAGAGTGTTAGGTTTGCTGCGTCCGCCTATACCAACTTCCTCTTTGGTTAAAAATTCTGTTTTTTACGATGGTATAAAAACTTTTAACAAGCTTCCTCTGAGCATCCGACTGTCAGCTAACAAAAGTACTTTTGAAAGGGGTGTTAAGACATTTCTGCTAAAAAAGGCATACTACTCTTTGGATGAATACTTCCAAGACCCTCTTGATTGAGAAATGCAGGTGTTGATGGCTAAAAAATCTTTTCTTTTTTTCTTTTGTAAACTTTTCTTTGTACACTTGATTATTTGATAGTTATTTTCTTGAATGTTTACATTCTTTCTTGTATAATTTTACTCTGTGAGTGTGTTGTAACAAAAGACAATTGCGACTGTTATTTCTTACTTATTGTATCTATGTGTGTTTCATAATGAACAAAGAAAAACCTAAGACGAATACTTATCTACTTAGATTAATACTATGACAAGGAATTTTAGTTTTAGTGCTTTGTTAATGACTTTGTACAATAAAGCATATTGAGTTGAGTTGAGTTGAGTTACTGATCAGCGCATTTTAAATACAATGAACAATTACTCGAGATGTGAAAGAGTAGACAAATTTTGGATGGGAGTAATCAAAAATGATAGTTGAAAAAAGATGGTTTAACTTCTAACAATTTCTTATTGAAACGCAACTGCAGAAATGGGATCATCTGTCAATAGACTGGTTGAAAATTTTAAAGAAGACTCACTTATAGACCAAAGATTAGTGTATAATTCGCTACGAAAAATTGGCAGAGTTCAAGATACAGACATTACAAAATCAGTGATACATGAGGAATGCCTACTCAAGATATAACACAGCACAAAAAGAAAGCAAATCAAAAGAGTTCGAAAGCGACTTGAGGAAAGTAGAAAAAAGGAAGCTTCAGAAGTAAACACAAGATTTAAAGGAAAAAAAAATTCACAAAAAAAATTGGCAGCTGCCGATCAAGAACTTTTTAAATTAAAAAGTAACTCTTTTATTTTTTTTTGTTTACTCATCTTCTTGTTCTATGTACATAAATAGATTTTTCAAAAATTAACACCAAAAGTGTAGTAAATTCACACAAACCCAACTGGGAAAATATATAAACCGACCAGGAATTAGCTGGAAATTTGGTTTTAGATTTTTGCTAGACACCATGTTACAGGAGTTAAGTTATTTTTATATATTATCTCTAAGCACTAGAATCACATGTTAATAACATTTGATTATATATATTTGCTTCCTCTAATAAAGGACAATACATCCAGTGCAATTTTTGATGAATACATACATACAAGTGAATAATGCATTTCATTCATAAAATCAGTGTTACTAAGTCTCCTGAATAAAAAAGACACCTAGATAGAGACACTAACTGTGAACCATTTTTACTAATGAATTTTGCTGCCTTCTTAGAGATGAAACGAAATTACAGGAAACATATAAGAATAAATCTGGCAACAAAGTATATCCTTAAAAACTGGCGTTTTGGCTAGTGTGAGAAATGACAGCACCAAAGAGGATATTTAAAATGTAAAATTACATTTTATTTAATAACGCTATCAGTTGGTTTGAGTTATGTATCTCATTTTATGCAAATGTCTCCTAGTTAATATTATCACCCATGAATTGATGTTCATGTGTGTATTGCCTATATTTCTAATGTTTTGTAAAGTGGTGCTTCAAACTCTGGAGGCTTTTCTTTGGACAAGTGTGGTGCATCCAAAATTTTTTTGGCTTAACCAACTAGGTATAAGTGAAATAATTTTTTTTTGCAAAATCAGAGACAGCCATATTTCACAATACTCTGAGCAAAACCCACATTGACAACAAATCTATGACTTTCATAAGTTTAGTGAATAGGTAGGATATTAATTTCAATTTTCAAATTAACTTACTATGCAGTGCCACTAGTTTACTTACAGTTCCTTTTCCAACATTGGTTTAATAATGCTTGAACCTTTAGCTAATGTTTGGTCTTGTTTATTGCACAATATTAGGACATCTGGTCTATTCTTAACAACCACAGGATCAACTAAGATATTGTATAAAACATTGGCAGCATCTCTCACATTTTTGGCCAAAGTAACCGAGTCAACTACATACACTATCCCTTTGGAATTATCCTTATACTTCTCAAAAAACTGTTGTCTTATACTATGAAATCCGGGAAGATCTACAACGGTAACTTCTTTCTAAAATAAAGATGAGGATAACTAAATAAATATCCCGAGAAATATCATAAAACATATTTAATGAGTTGAATGAACATAGTATGTTTAAAGCGATCTTCCTGGCTATAAATAAACTAGGACTTATGGTATCCTGACTTACCCCATCAACTTGGTATTGTTCCAGATTATCTTGACTGGAAGTGTAAGTCATTATGTGTCGATTATGAAGCAACTGGGAGTAAATTAAAGTTTTACCAGTCTCATTTAGACCTGTTAATAGAACATAACGTTTTCCACTTTTAAGTAGTCTACGTAAAAAGAATATCACTAAAATAAAATAAGCGGGATTAGTTAGATATGTAAAACATATGTAAACAAAACAGCATATTACCTATCGTGAGAACTACTAAAAAAAATGCTATTAATATTGGGGAAATGGTAGCTCCTTCAGGTGTCATGATTTGTAATAAACAAATTTTTGTGTACTTTAAAAAGTTATTAGGATTTAAAAATGAGCAAGGTAAACATCTGTCATGTCACGCACGTGGACGTGGACAGGGTTGTTCCTAGAGAATTTTTATTGTGCCACTTTGTAGATAAAATTGTGCCATTTTACAGCACGATTGTGCTAAAACTGTAATATTTTAATGACGTCACTGTAAGGCTGTCAGTTCTTATAAAATAATAAAACGACTAATTCTAGCCTCTCGTAGACCATTGCATAGGCTGTTGCCAAACTTATTCTAGTTTCGCGCCATGTCTTCGCGATGCAATCAATTTGTCGCAAGAGCCACAGCCTACTTTTTAAGTAGGCTGTGCAAGAGCCCTCGTAGTCGAGGGGTCTAGACGGTTGGGTCATGGAGATCGGTGGTGTAAAGGTAAAGGTTTTTTTTATAACCGCTAACTATAGCTTTCAGTGGACATTAATAGCCATTTTTTTGTTCTATTTGACGTCAGAAGTTTGACGAGTTTGGCTAAATTTTTAACCGTACTAGCGTCCGTACTGAACTTTTCTGCCCGGTGACGCGACTTGGCCGATTGTCGGCAATCATTAAATGTTAATTAAATTTTGTATACATTATTTGTTGTAATTTTGATATGGCAGGAACTGAAATTTATTATTGGGGATATTATCATACCTGTATGAAACATTTTAGTGTGTTTTATTAAACGGGCTGTATCAAAAGGGAGGGTGAGAATTTAAAAAAGTACTGTTAACTTCACGCATGGCCCTGCGCTAGCTTCGCTCGCTTTGGAGCGCAACCAAACAAAACTAACCCAAATTTTAAAAAAAGAAACAAAAAGTAACCTTTTTTAAAAAAAATAAAAACATGACATCGAGGAGAATCGAACCCGGACCGTCGCGTGGTATCACAAGCACAGTATCTGATCTGAGCTGCCAGACCATTGAAAGAAATTCAGTGTACTGTAAAGACATGGGTAATTCTGCCGAGTCGGCCAACGTCCGGTCGCGGTCGCGTCATGTAACCGAATAGAAAGGTTAAAACAGACCGCGGTCGGAAGTAGGAAGACCAAGACGCTACTATTAATCATCATCGAGAGCGTAATGTGCGATGTGGTATGAGGACGAAGTTGGTTCTGTATTTCAGTGGACGAAACCGAGAAAATACTAGAGATGCGCGATGCGATACGATATGCCACAGTATCTTTGCTTTTCGATACATTGCAAATATCGATATATTTGTACTGTATCGATCTTACAATCCAGAATTTTTGGTTGTGGATGCGGATGGTATCATCTATTAGCAAATACATTCACGTAACCATTATTCGTCGTTTGCAGTTTACTAACTGTAAAATGCATATACTTGAGAAGATTGGCTATAGCGTTGTTTGAGTAAAGGAGTACTCAAACAACGGCTATAGTGAAGGAGCTCTTTGCTTGCCTGTCGGCCAGGGCCTGTTTTACCATTAGGCCCATTAGGCCCGGGCCTAGGGCCCAATGACAAGTGGGGCCCAAAATGTGCAACATAAAAAAACTACATAATTATAAGAATATTTTTTAAAATATATACATTTCCTCGATAAAAAAATCAGGATACTGTTTCGCCATGTTTATAATCTGAATTCCAAAACAAAACTAATATTTATTAAACAAAAATAACAACTCGACAAAACGTAGGATGATAAAAAAAACATTTTATTAAAAATATCCCAGCACAAAATATAGACAAAGTAAACAATTTTGACAGTAAAAAAAATAGGCACTTACAAAGTTCAGCATTTTACAAAGTTAAAGTAAACGGCGAAAAAATGAGTAGTTAGTGTATAGTCCCAAATCTGGCTGTGTTTACTGCTCTTATGTATCCAAACTTTTTCCGAAGAAAAGTGTTAACGTTAACTTCAGTGTATTTCTGTTATTTTAAATATTATTTTATTTTTACTAATTTATGCTTTGGTTCAATACATTTTTTAAAATCTTATATCGTGTTTCTTTTCTAGTTTTATTAAAATCTGTTATTTTTTATTAAAATTAATGCAAATTTATACTTAATTTAAATCTGAATAAAAAACTACATTATAATTAATGTTTTCAGTTCGAAATCGAAAAAAAAAATCAAGTGGGAGCCGAAGTCATATTGGGGTCCGAAAATTTGCTAGGGCCTAGGGCCCAACTCCTTGGAAAACAGGCCCTGCTGTCGGCTTGCCTCTGTCAACTGGGCTGGGTCACCCTCGAATTTCACACCATACTCATTAGCAAACAATTGAAAGAAAATTATGAACTAGTCTGCTAGTCAGTAGAAATTGATTGTGATATGCATTTGGCGGGACAATTTATCAGTTTAAATTTACCTCCTCGAGTATTTGCAGTTCTGATAAAACCTGAATTTTAGCTTAGATACATTTTATCTTTTTAATGATACCAATAATAATTAGGCGTCGATATGATATATGCTAAAATTTATCTGCTCGCACCTGCGATCCTGATAGAGTATGAATTTTTACTTTGTGAAATTTTATATTTTTAATGATAAGTACCAATAATACTCAGACATCAATATGGGAGGTAGATATGTAGGTTTGCTTGTGATATGCTTTTGACCGGAAAATTTGTCAGTTCAAATTTACCTCCTCGAGATTTTGCAGTCCTGATACAATATGCATTTTAGCTTAGATAAATTTTATCTTTTTAAAGATACCAAAAATATTGATATCGATATCCGAGTTAGGTAAATTTGTTTGTGATATGCCATTGGAGGGAAAATGTATCAGTTAAAATTTACCTCCTCGCGCTTCTGCGGCTCTGATACAATATGAATTTTTACTTAGTGTAATTGTATATTTCAACTGATAAGTACCAAAATCTACATACCTCGCTATATGCGAGGTATGTAGATTTGTCTGTGACATGCTTTTGACGGGAAAAATTATCAGTTAAAATGTATCACCTCGAGTTTCTGCTGTCCTGATACGATGTGAATTTTTGCTTGCATCTTTAGTGATATCAATAACACTTGGGCATCGATATGCGAGGTATGTAGATTTACTTGCGATATGCTTTTGGCGGGAAAGTGTATCAGTTAAAATTTACCTCCTCGCGCTTCTGCGGTCTTGATACAATATGAATTTATACTGAGGGAACATTTATCTTTTTAGTTATACAATAACACCTACCCATCGATATGCGAGGTATGTAGATTTGCTTGCGATATGCTTTTAGCGGGAGAATTTGCCAGTTAAAGTTTACCTCTTCGCGGTTCTGCGGTCCTGATACAATATGAATTTTTACTTAGTGAAATTGAATATTTCAACTGATAAGTACCAATAATACTCAGACATGTATCTATATGCGTGGTATGTAGTTTTGCTTGCAATATGCTTTTGGCGGGAAAATTTGTCAGTTAAAGTTTACCTCCTCGCGCTTCTGCGGTCCTGATACAACATGAATTTTTCCTTACTGAAATTTTATGCTTCAAATGACAAGTACCAATAATACTCACATCTATATGCGAGGTATGTAGATTTGCTTGCAATATTTTGGATTTTGGCGGGAAAATTTGTCAGTTACAGTTTACCTCCTTGCGCTTCTTGATACAATATGAATTTTTACTTAGTAAAATTTTATATTTCAAATGATAAATACCAATAATACTAAGACATCATTGCTTGCAATATGCTTTTGGCGGGACAATTTGCCAGTTAAAGTTCATCTCCTCGCGCTTCTGCGGCCCTGATACGATATGAATCTTTACTTAGTGAAATTTTATATTTCAAATGATAAGTATCAATAATACTCAGACATCAATATGCGAGGTATGTATATTTGTTTGCAATATGCTTTTGGCGGGAAAATGTATTAGCTAATTTTACGTCGACGCTCTTCTGCGGTCCTGATACAATATGAATTTTGGCTTAGAGAAATTTTATCTTTTTAATTATACCAATACTTAAACATCGATATGCGACTTATATAGATTTGTTTGTGATATGCTTCTGGTGGGAAAACGTATCAGATAAAATTCACCTTCTCTAGATCCTGTGGTCCTGATACAATATGAATT
>MU184021.1:10815-39773 GCA_016904865.1 Pissodes strobi
TGATATGCTTCTGGTGGGATAATGTATCAGTTAAAATTTACCTTCTCGAGTTTCTGCGGTCCTGATACAATATGAATTTTAGCTTAGAGAAATTTTATCTTTTTAATGATACCAATAATACTTAGTGTGTCAATTGCTTCATTTTACAGTTTCTACTTTAGAATATCTGAGGAAACTCATATTTGACATTCTCTAGATAAAATTTATCCCTTCTTGTGTTCAAGACTACAGATAGGGCCTAGGGAACATATCATTTTAATTTGATGAGCTCGTAGAAGAATAAGGGTAAAATGAACACATGGAAATGCCACAAAATATAACCTTTGGATTATCTATAATGTAGTGCTGAAGACGTACCAATTTTAGGACAATGCTGCTAACAGACAATTCAAATCAACAAGTGTTGTTGAGTCCTGGTGTTGTTTTCAATAAATTAAATTGTGCCTATATTGAGACGCCCATGAAACATAAATTATTGTCTAACAAATGCAACAAAATGGTAGATAATTATTTCTAAAATATCAAATAGGAAGCTATATTTATTTCTTAATTTGTTATCTGTTAATCTATTTATCACATTTACTATAATTATTAATGAAATATATTTTTCTCTAAAAAGGAAAAATCATTTTCTTGTAGCCAACATCAAATATTTTTGATACGATCGAGGCCAAAATCACCTATAAACGTAGATTATCGCTCTTATTATTTGGGATGGTTTCAATTTTAATATGTGAAAAAGTATGAAAATAAAACAACAAGTTAGGAAACATCCTAGTTATATATTTATATTATAAACACATTCACGCATACATGAAACTGTTTATGTTGATACCTAATCGCACAGCCATTCTGATAAGTCGGTAGAGTATTATAAATGCGAAATATCAAACAGCTGTGGACTCCAGAATATAGTTTTAAGTTTATCACAACAAAAATTAAAACTAAATTCCACATAGCAGATAACCTAAAATTAATCGATAAGAATTTTAGAGCCAGAATAAAATAGCTAAACACTTAATTTCGTTGCAATTTATACAAATCCATAAACTGTACATAAAATTTTCATTTGATTTTTCAACATTAACACAGTCATTTGGTCCTTGAAATTAGAGAAAATACGTGCTTCTGAGCTGCCTCATAATAATAGAAATAGGAAGCACAGCATAGATGATGTAAAATATATGCCTAAAAATGTTATCAGAAGGGCTCACTTTCGTGGTATTAATAATCGGATAGATGGCGATACGTGAATAAAAATATATGAAATACTGAAAATATTTCAGTTTTTGGAAGAAATTGCTGAGTGATGTGTCCTTACTCTACACAAACTAATATGACGTTTCACATTATATTATATAAAAACGTTTAAATTTAATCTCTCTGGCAAATCCGTGTGGGTAGTTTTTATTTGTGTACCAAAATTATGGTTGCCTTAGGCATTACATAGGACATGACTTTTCTGTTGATCGTGACACTTTTATGACAAAATGCAGATAAAGTGGCATGAGATATATTAAAGATAGTTGGATTATATCTATTCTACACACCTATATGTTTATAATTTAGATAAGTATTATTTTTACACAATTATGAAATTTAAAAGATTCTTGGTACATAAGAAAACAGTTTAGTTGTCCGCTTTCAGAACTTTCTAACATTTATGAAACTGACTACGACTGTAGTTGGGTGTTGTGACTAACCTAAAAACTAAAGCTAGAAAAGATAAAATGAAGACACATACTTACAAAAACGCTTGTTACGATAAAATTATTATTACAGGTAATTTATAAAATAAGACTAAAATATACTTAATAAAAGAAGCTCAATTCTAAAATTTATTACTTCTAAATGTGCTAAACTCTAACTTTTATTATTATACAATTGTATATGATAAAGAGGTCGATCGGTCGACACATACATATATTATAAAATTGTCCAAAAGGGAAACATTACTAAAGATTAAATATAAAACATTTATAAAAGGGAGTATTAAAAACTTTTTAACTATATTCAATTTTTGCGCGACGTGGACAATTTAATTGTATATCATAGTACATATTTTTCTAAAGTTCTAAATTTGAAATATGGCAGTTTCCATGATAACTGATCTTTTTTTTTGGATTGGTCGAAATTTTCACACCATCACTGTCCAGGAATGATTTACTTTTTGTTTCTCCAATTTGTAAAACTGACATTTCTCCTGAATCTGGTTATTCTTCAGCCGTTGCGACCTGTAACATGAAAAAAAATCTTATGATTATTGTTGTATATTCCAATATTAAGATGCTTTATGCTTTCTCTTATAGGTAATAGAATACATAAATATGGTGCCTGCACACTTGAGCATATAGTTTATCTTAATTGCTTCGCTGAAAGAAATCGGATTATGTTACACTTCTTTCGGTGTGTGACCATACGAAAATACTTATCATAGTTTAGTCGTTTGTTAAGATTCAATAGGCATAGCACGTTGTATTCCTTTGTTAGTTTTAAACAGTAAACCTTCGTTCGATTGACTTTTTGTGTTATTTCTTAAACATTCATTCCCTGCAAAGCGCGATAGTTCGGTATTGTACGAGGTTGTGCGCTTGTTTCGTCGTCGTAATAAAAAAATAAAATGGCGGTAAACGAAAGTTCAAATTTCGGAATGAGTGTTGAAAAACTTAAAGGCCGTGAGAATTATAACGACTGGAAGTTCCAGATAAGTGCGCTATTAAAGTTAGACGGACTTTGGAACTATATAACTGAACAGTAAGAGCCTACGGTGGATGCTAATACAAGAGCGCGTCGTGAAGAGAAAGCTCTTTCAAAAAAAATTCTTTCTCTGGACAAGTCGACGTTTCCTCATGTGATACAAGCGCAAACTGCTAGCGAAGCGTGGAAAGCTCTTGAAAAAGCATTTGAAGACAAAGGACTTCATAGGCGACTAGATCTCCATAAAGTTAGAGAATTTTGGCACAATGGAAGAGTATGTCAACGAAGTCATGTCTTTGTCCCAAAAACTTTCATCAATTGGAAAACCGCTAGATGATGAGTTTTTAGGCGTTATCATGCTGCAGGGACTGACAGTGGACTACGAGCCAATGGTTATGGCACTGGAAAATTCAGGTGTGGATATAACGTCGGACTTCGTTAAGACGAAATTACTGCAGGACAAAAAATGGCAGATTAGCAAACATATTGGTGATTGTGCACTTGCCGCAGAGAATTTTAAAAAATCTCCATGGTTAACTGTAAACAGAAAGGACATTATAAAAATCAATGCCCTCAAATGAAGAAGAGTCCTCCAGATAATTCTGAAAAGGCAAACAAAAATAAGAATAGCCAAGGTGAACGGAAAGCTTTGTTCGCGACAGCTTTAAGTATCAATAGTATCCATGAAACAGCCTGGCATGTTAATAGTGGTGCCTCTTCTCACATGACTGGAAACAGAGAACTTCTTTCCAACCTAACGGATGAAGACTCAGGGCAGGACGTATTCGTGGCCAATAATTCTAAACTGTCTGTGAGTGGAACTGGCAATAGTGTTGTAAAGTCGAAACACAATGGAACTGTACAGAATATAACAAAAATTAAATATGTACCAAATCTGTCAGTGAACTTGTTGTCAGTGAATGAAATGGTTTCAAAGGGACATTGTGTGCATTTTGATGCAGAAGGATGCAGAATAATTGATGAAGGTAACTGTAATATTAAGGGAGAACCTGTAGCTACTGCAGCAAATGTGAATGGCTGGTATAAACTAGATGTCATGAATGTGTTTGCGAATGTGGCGAAATCTCTAGATTCTCAGATGCTATGGCACAGACGCCTAGGTCACCTTAATCAGTATAGCATGGCGTTGTTGAAACTTCTGCTCCATGGTGGAAAACCAAACAGAACGAAAAATAAAGATTCTGAGAACCGACAATGGAAGAGAATACTACAACGAGCGTTTGGGGAAATTCCTCAAATATCGTGGAATCAAACATGAACAAACAATCCCCTACACTCCACAGCAAACTGGGGTGGCTGAACGCTACAATCGAACCATACTCGAAAAAGCACGTTCAATGCTCATCGACTCAAATAGTCTGAAGCAGATGTGGGCTGAAGCTGCCAACACAGCAGTTTTTTTGAACCATTCACCAACTAAAAAAATACGTGGTGAAACTCCTGAAGAGAAATGGACCGGCAAAAAGGTAGACTTGAAACATCTGAGGATTTTTGGATGTTGACCTTATGTTCATATACCCGATGTGAAAAGAAAAAAACTTGACGACAAAAGTAAAGAGTATAGTTTTGTCGGGTACTCTGAAACAAGGGTTGGATACAGGCTATTAGACCCAAGTAACCATAGTCTAAAAATAGCCAGGGATGTTGTGTTTTTGGAAAACAAGCTTTCAGACGACCCATCAAAGATTTCCATTGCACCAACTACATCAGAAGTTCTTCCGTTGAACATAACATATGGGAATGAAGGTGATGATGTTGACTTAGAAGATATGCCAGCTGAAGTCAAGAAGTCAATCCAGTCAATTGGTCGATAAACCTAATAACAGAAATATTATTAAAAATAAGTGGGTTTTTAAAATTAAAAGGAATCAGAATGGAGATATAGTAACTTATAGCTTAATAATAAAGGGGTTTACTCAAAAATATGGAGTAAATTATTTTGAAACTTTTTCGCCAGTTATCAGATTTAGTAATTTGAGGCTATTATTAGCAATGACAGCTGAATTAAACTTAGAGGCTGATCACTTAGATGTGGAAACTGCTTTTTTAAATGGTGACATTGACCAAGAAATCTATATGAGTCAACCAGAAGGGTTTATACAGTCAGGGTCAGAAAACAAAGTTCTTCGATTAAAAAAGGCTATCTATGGGCTTAAACAATCCGCCAAATTGTGTTATGAAAAAGCATATCATGTATTATTAGAGTCAAATTTTGTGCAATCAAAAATAGAGCCATGTATTTTCTTTAAAAATTTTGCGGATTCCATTATAATTATATAGCACTTTATGTTGATATTTTTTTTTATTTTCTACAATGATCACCAAGAGGCAAAACATTTAAAAATTGAATTAAATAAGCATTTTCACATTAAAGATCTTGGACCAATCTTGAATATTTTCGGAATAAAGGTTGAACGAGATCGTTCAAAAGGCGAATTAAAAATTTTGTCAGGAAAAATATATTGAGAAGGTACTTCATAGATTTGAAATGTCAAACTGTAATGCGGTAGGTACTCTGTTAGAGCAAAATCAAAAATTGTCAGTTGTTGGAGAATTTGTTGATGTACCGTATCAGCAATTGATAGGATCTATAATGTACATATCTTGCAGTTTGCACAAGACCAGATATATATTTTTTTTCTAAGCCAGTTCAATAATAGTCATACTAAAGACCATTGGGTGAGTGCTAAAAGAGTGCTTAAATATTTGAAAGGAACAAAAGATATGGGAATTATTTTAAAAAAATCTAGTAAGCCTATAGCTGGTTTTGAGGATGCTGACTGGGCCAACAATGAAATCGATAGAAAAAAGAGTCATTGTATTTGAAAGCGCTATGTGTAGAAATATTTAGCGCAAATGTCAATTGTAGTTTCTTAAATCTTCATTTGCCGATGACTATCTTTAACGATAACCAAAGTGCGATAAAATTGTCAGAAAAACATATTTTTCACAAACGCACTAAAAATATCATTTTATTCGTGATAAAATAAAAGAAAATGATATTGAGCTTTCATACATGCCGACAGCAGAAATGATCGCAGATATGTCGACAAAATCATTGGGTTGCAAAAAACATAAATTCATTTGTTATTAAATAAACTTGAAATAGTGTCCGTGACCGTTACTGCGAAAAATATTGTTTTTTTGGGAATGTTAGAATCGTTTTTTTTATTACTATTTAGAAAGCACCGTTAATATTGAGGGAAAATGTTGTATATTCCAATATTAATATGCTTTAACATAAATATGGTGCCTGCACACTTCAGCATATAGTTTATCTTAATTGCTTCGCTGAAAGAAAACGGATTATGTTGCACTTCTTTAGGTGTGTGACCATACAAAAATACTTATCGTAGTTTAGTCGTTTGTTATTCAATAGGCATAGCACGTTGTATTCCTTTATTAGTTTTAAACAGTAAACCTTCGTTCGACTGACTTTTTGTGTTATTTCTTAAACACTCATTCCCTGCATGGTCAAATTCTGACAATTATATAGACTACACTTGATTAGTGCATACCGTTTTAAAAAAATTAGCCGTTACAAAAGAATCGTATATTTCTAGATTTGATGATTCATTAAAATTGTAGAGCTCCACGCGGTTGTATAAGCTCCTAAAATGTAACTAAACTTAACCTGGAATGGCTGAAATTTCCCATATATAATATTCCATTTTACAATGAAACATTTAAGCGCCAATTTCGTGAAAAGTTCACCACAATGAACTCAATTTAACTAAAACAAAGGTAAGCTCCAAGTTGAAATTCTCGATATTTCTCTATAACCTAATGTAGCTTTAGAATTTGTTTATGAATATGTAATTCCAGGCATGAATCCAGACAAAAGGGGGTGGGGAATTGTAGCAAAAGTTCTAGAAACACTAGCTATAGCTAATCAACATAAAAAAAAACCCGTAGGTCGAAGTTTACGCAGTGCTACAAGTTTTCTGTTTATAGTGCAGGTGCTGAGAATATTTTCGATTGAAAAATATGAGTGACGCGTTCCATCTTTGGTTTTGTCTACCTAAGCGTCTAATATTCACGATGTTGCCATTGATTTTGAGATCCCTTTGTTAAAAAAATGTGTGCGTATTTCATGCTATAACTGGAAATATGTATAACACCAAAACACATATTTCACAATTTCATTAATTATTATCAAGAAATGAAAAATATTGATGATTTTTGCATGTCTGTTCGATAGCACAGTGGAAATTGTATTCCTTCGCCTCCATCGAAAAATATTAAATACTTTGACTGAACGAAATTGTACTCTAGCAAAAGCTTATTTTAGTAGAGTTACTTTCAGTTTTCATGTCAGAGTAAGTTATTCAAATTCATGTTGTTTTTGACAGATATGCGGAATTACTAAAGTCACTACAGGAGATTATTAAATAATTATTTTAGGACATGATACAAAAATTCCAAAGGATACCAAAACTTTTTCTCTTTTGTAGAAAACAAGCTACATCTGATATTTATATGTGAACATTTTCATTTGTTTGCTAAAGTTCTTCATTTAAGAAAAGTAATTTGATAATGGTGGCCCGAACACGAAACGCTGGAGGTGAAATTTGAAGGCACGTAACCCATGTTATTTGGAGCATTACTAATGGTAAAACATCCAACATGTTGGGCGCAATGCCTGCCGTTTCGATATGCAATCTTCTGCTGTTTGTATTTTTAAGCAGTAGATCTGCATATTTACGATAAAGTGCGCAACGTCCCCAAGGCAAGGCTCTCCTCGCCATATCAAAGATCATGGCAGCAGTTAAGTTTCATCACCGTGATATTCATAAAATCCTCAAAGAACAAGAACTAGATATGCAAAAGGCAGCAGGACCGGACGGAATACCTGCCATCGTGTTAAAGAAATCTTCAAAGCCATGGAACGTGTAGTCAATCAGCAACTACTCAAGTACCTTGAGACCAACAGATTAATAAATGATAACCAATACGGCTTTCGCTAAGAGAGATCGACAGGAGAGAGATATATTGGCCTATGTCACTCATATATGGCAATTGAGAACTGCGGAGAATTTCGAGCGATTGCGATGGATATTTCGAAGGCATTCGACAGTTTGGCATGACGGATTGCTCAACAAACTGCCGTTCTTCGGACTGACAGCCTCTCTCTCTCTGCAGCTGGCTTGCCAGTTTCCTTAAGAACCGATCTCTGCACGTTGCAGTTGATGGACACATCACCATTAATGCGGGCGTGCCTCAGGGCGCAATACTTTCACCAACACTGTTCCTCATCTATATTAATGACCTGCTGACCGAAACCAATAACCCTGTTTACAGTTTTGCAGATGACAGTACTCTTTTCTCCCAATTTAGATATATTTCAGCTTCAAACATGCCATCTTCTATTGAATGATTCCAATTCTTCCCCCGGAAAAACCTTTACCAGCTACTGAGACCTATCACCGCAGACAGGAGCAGATTACAGCAATTAATGAAGATCTGGAGAAGGTTCGAATTTGGGGAGACAGAAATTTGGTCCAATTCAATGCAGCAAAAGCCCAAGCGGCCACGTTTACCAAGAAAGCCAATACGGTGGGCGTTGATATCATTATGATAGGATCGACCATTCCTTCATCCTCGTCAATCGGTTAACAGCAATATGTCCTGGCATGACCACGTTGCTAACATCGCAAAATCAGCCTCGCAGAAGCTTAGTGCGCTATTTCCAATAAAAAACTGTATACACCGCAGCAGCTGCTCTTGCTCTACAAAGCGCAAATAAGAGCGTGCTTAGAATATTGCTCACACATCGGGGGTGCCGCACCGAAGCACACCCTAACGCTGCTGGCCTCCATTCAGAAGACTTGTGCGTTTCGTCGGCGACCCGGGATCTGGATAGTCTTGAACACCGCAGACATGTGGCCGAGATATCCCTGTTTCACATATATTTTCACGGCAGACGTACCCACGATTTGGCCCGCCTTATTCCGTCCCCAGCACCGCCTGTCAGACAGTCACGGACAGACGGCAAAAGCGCTGTATAACTGGAAACACCTAGAACATCGCTTTACAAGGACTCCTTTGTCTGGCGCACTGACTCACTCCCAAGACAGCTGTTCCTCCCTAATTACAACCTACAGCTATTCAAGAACCGCGTCAAACAACATCTTCGCACACACCGCTCGTCGAGTGCCATAGGATCTCCGTTTAGTGTGTGTGTCATTATTATAAAGAGTCTCCAATGTACATCCTTCATTGGTAATCATGAAACTTCTTGACGTATGGTTTTCCTACTCGAAAAAACACGACAAGAAATCGCTAATTATCTTCCACCATCGTCTACTCAAACGTATTAAGTCATCTCTACGACATGCACCAACGAACCCAACCAGTAAAATTGCTTCCGCCTGCAGATATTGTTCACCTGAAGCTTCACATAATAATTCGATTATTGTTCAGCTGTTAAAGCACTGGACTCTTTTGATTTGTATCCCACAGTCTGACGCTTCAAAAAAGCAATAGTTTTTGGATATTTGTTAATGTCAGCATTTACTTTTGTACAAACAACTCTTTAGCATTGAGAATAGATTCAATAACGTGGAAAATTTCATAAATCAAATTAGAAGAATATGGTCGGTTACGGTTTCGATTTTGATCAGATTCCGCCATTAACCAACAGGTAGTGCCGGCAACATTGTAAATACAGCACGCAGACCCCGAGCAAGAAGAAGAAGAAGAATTCCATGCGCAAACGAAACGCGGTTGGGCCAACAGAGACAAACACAAACGGCAAATCGATGTAAACAAAACCGAGTACGAGTCTGAAAAACTGCAAAAACAGGAACTTTAGAGCAAATGGAACGAACTGATGCGTGATAAGGCCGAAAGAAAAGTAGGCACTAAGGATGATGTGAGTGATTTGGAATCCTCAGTGGCCAATGTCACGGGCAACAAAATTTGGCTATTCATATCAAAAGTTATGAATACGGTCACAGATGAAATTGTGAAAAACTGTGTAGTCAAAAACTCACACACCACTCCAGATATGGTGGAAGTTAAACTCTGTCAAATTAAACAACCAAACATTACCCATAAATACCTAATGATGTGTGACGCCAGAGCTGAAAGATACTATTAGAAAACTTCTGGCCTTTAGGGGTAAGGTTTCAAAGATTGAGCTCCTCTGTTGCTAGAAATTTTTAGACCGAGCAAAGCTACAACAAGCATATCCATAAATGACCGAGAGGAAATGGTGATAATCAATATAGGCTGATGCTAAGGCTTCTCCATTTGAACATCAGAAGCATAAATATTAACATCTTGCCATTCACAGTCTTGCTTGGAGAGGAGGAACCCACCCTCTTTACTGTCTCTGAGCACTCGATGGTAAAAAACGACTAGACAGGGTACATTTGGAGAACTACAATAACATAGGCCACTCTTCACGCAGTGGATTAACAGGAAATTTCCTCAGAGAAAACCTGAAGGCCGAATCAATTAACACAAAGGTAAAACCAACAGATAAATATTGTGAGTTTTCAGCTATTAGTTATGAATGTGATATGCATTATATTGTTGTTAGTATGTATGGGTGTCCTGTTGGTGAGTACGATATTTTTATTTCAATTTTAGAAGGTTTATTAAAAGAGCTTTATAGGCCTGGGGGTGTCTGGTGGTCGAGGGTGACTTTAACGTTAACTTTGCCACCAACAACCCTCACCCTCTAACGCTTATAAAGGGGATGGGGAGCTATGAATTTGATGTCAGGCTTGACATATAACACTTAAATAGATAATTTCTCATTACCTGCCCACAACTTAATACAAATTTTAGCACTTGCATAACAGATATTGCAGATCACTATGGACAGAATGCATTTACTAAAAAAATATTTTTTACCAATGATAACAATGAAGGATTTACTCATCTCCTCCAAAATGAATGGTTGACCGTTGTCTTGGTAGCTCAAACTGTTAATAATAAATATGATACGTTTTTCAACGCTCTTTTCTATTACTTTGATATTTCCTTTCCAATCTGTTCTGAACGTACAAAATATCCCAATGCAGCACACATTATGGATTTATATGTCAGCTATCAGATAACAAAGAGGGAGCAGCACCTTTTAAACTATAAAAATGAAGAAAAGAATACCTACAATTTTGAGCAATTATAAAAAAGTGCTAATGATAACAAAATATTAAATTCACAAAATAAGTGACAACCATGTGAGAGGTCTTCAAATGTGAGACTAACAAGAAAAACAATCTTGGAAATTTTTCCTTGAGGGCACAGAACGTCAGCTTGGTTGAAGATCTGTTGAAAGTTTTCAACATGTTTGCATCTCAATTTAAGATAGGGATGCGGAATCTCAACTTGCTAAGCCTAGCATTTCCAATAACGTCCCTACTATGGAAGTCTTTAGAATCCATACGAATCTTCCTTATAAGTATTCTCCTGGCTTGGATGAAATTCCAACCTATTTATTAAAAACTATAGCAGTGGACCTTGGTGCACTCCCAGCCCATATAATAAATGAATGTTTATTAATGGGACATAAGTTAAAGGCTGCTAAGCTGGTTCCAATTTACAAAATGGGAGACAAGCAGGATGTTAGAAACTATCGCCCCATATATTTGCTGCCCTCTGTGTCGAAGGTCTTTGAGAAGGTGATCTACATAAGGCTGATACCCACCAGATAATAAACGACAGCCAATTTGGTTTCAGGGTCAGGCCATCAAAATCTACCGAGTTAGCTATTTTTCATGCTTCAAAATACATACTTATTTGATAAGGTAGGTGTAGGTTTTAAGGTGTGTGACATGAATTTCCACCTCTCAAAACTTTCGACACACTGGATCATGAGTTGCTTCTCGAGAAGCTTCAGAGGTATGGTTTTCGAGGCACATGTGCTGATGTGATGACATCCTACTTGGCGGGCAGAACCCGAACAGATTATGTGTGACTAGAGATGGGAGAGAGCATTTCTCTACTACAGTCGAACTTAATCGGGGGGTATTCGTATTCGTACACGTGAGTGGGCCCAAATAGGACCCTCCACTGCGACCCTTGGTCTATTGTGGCTCACATCTGTGGTTTCCACTATGCCAGAGGCTCGACCCTTTTCATGAAATCAAACAGCTTTCTGGGGTGGATAGTTTTCAAATCTGCAAATGTGATTTGATAATTTCCAAAGACTGCTTGTCTGGTTCTTTCTATTGCTGGACAGTGGCATACAACATGCTCCATTGTTTCTTCGTCCTTCAAGCACAAGCGGCATTCCGTTTCTTCGGAGAGCCCTATGTTTGTTCGTGTTGTTTCTTAGCCGACAATGGCCAGTGTACATGCCAACTAACCTGTACCTGCTGTCGGCCAAGTTGAAGAAGTTGTCCAGTTTTCACTCCTCACCGCCATCTTTGAATGAGTTAGGCCTGGTAACTTTCTCCATTTATCTACAAATTGCTTTTGTATCCACCTGGAGAGGGCTGTTTTAGCTGTGTTATAAGCTATTCCCAGTACTGGTTCCGGTCCTATGAAGGCCGTTGCGGTCGCCTGCTTCGCATGAGCATCAGCTTTTTCGTTGCCTTCATATCCTGTATGTCCAGGTATCCAGATCAGTGTAAGTTTATTTTCTCTACCTAGTCTGGTGAGTAGTTCCTGGCAGTTCCATACTGTCTTGGATGAACAACGGCTACATTCAAGAGCTTTTAAAGCTGCTTGATTGTTCGAGAAAATTTGATTGACTTGCCTTTCCAGTTTCTATCGATGAGCCACTGTGCAGTCATATCAATGGCCTAAACTTCAGCCTAAAAAATGGTTGCATGTTTGCCTAGGGAACACTTAAGTACCATTTTTATTCCATGCAGCGGCTCCTGTACCATCATTGGTCTTGGAGCCGTCAGTGAACCAACTATTCTCTGTTATTCTCAGATGTGCCGAGTCTTTTGCCCATTCGCTCCTGTCTGGTAGGAGGACGTCATAGGCATGCTAATAGGTAGTTTTGGTAGGCATAACATCTGATGGTAGACCCAACACACTGTCCTGCTCATTGCCATTTTCAGCCCGTTGGGCACCATGATGATCGCCTGCGGATTGTTGATCACCGTCTGTGTCAATCTATACGTCGCCCATCTGGCCCCCTTCTCCAGTACTATTTGGAGAGGTAGCAGATTTAGAAGACACTAAAGCGCTGCCGTGGGTGTATTGCCGAAGGCGGCTCTAATTGCCAGACACACTTGTCTTTGTAAGGTAGATAATTTGATTCTCGCAGAGCTCATTAAGCTCTTAGAGTACCAAGCTACTGCTCCATATGGTATAATTGGTCTTATGACCGCAATATAGAGCCAGGCCATTTGTTTGGGATGTGTGCCCCATGTTTTGCCACAAATGCGTCTGCAGGTCCATAGTGACAGTTTCGCTTTTGTGGCAATTTTATCCAGATGCGCATTCCAGTTAAGTGTTTTATCTAAGGTAGTTCCCAGATACTTCACTGTATTCGCAAATGGGATAGTTTCTCCTTTGAGTAATGGTGGTCTTAGGTCTTCCAGCCTTTTCTTCCTTGTGAACGGTACTATAACTGTTTTGTGTGGGTTCACAGATAGTTGTTCCCTGTCACACCAGTCATAGACCACGGTTAGCACCTCTTGCAGATCCTCTGAGATAGTTCTTTGCGAGTTGCTTCTAATCAGTATTACTAGATCATCCGCGTATGCCTGCACCTCCACATCTCACAGCGAGAGGACCGCCAACAGACCATCCAACAGGAGCAGCCCTGAATCTGTAGCTTTCCCCCTGTAGGGTTGTTGTGCCTACTCTGCAATTTAACATACTTCCGATCCAGTTCCTTATTTGTGGTTCAACATTCAGCTAATGCTGTGTATGAGGAGTTTGGTAATGCATTATCGAATGCTCCTTCAATGTCTAAGAACACACCCACCGCGATAGTCTTGCTGTCTAACGCTTGTGTTATGTTCCCGACAAGGTTGTTTAGAGCTAGTTCTGTAGATTTGCCGGTCTGATACGCATATTGGTGAGCATTTAGTGAACCCGTTCTAATGTGCACGTTGAGTATCTTTTCCATGCATTTCAACAGAACGGAGGGCAGACTTATTGGTCTCCATGAGTTAGGTGTTGATTCCCCACGAAGGCTAATCGAGGGGTACCTCAGAGCTCCATACTGGGCCCTTTTATTTATTTTATTTGTCAATGATCTCCTCTGCAGGCTTGATGAGGGATTGGTCTGTAAGTATGCAGATGATACATCTGTGCTGTTGGCTCACCGTGATATGTCGGACTCTTCTGAGGGCTGCACTCAGGCAGTCAAGGAAATGGCACGATGGTGTGCAAACAACTCACTGCAGCTCAACGCTGATAAAACTGGGCTGCTAACTTTTGCTAAAAGGGTGGCCCAGGATAAGCCCAATAAGCTTCTTAGCCATGACTTTGGATAGCTCTCTAGCCTAGAAAGACCACATACAGAGACTAACATATAATTTGAACAGTATATGTGCTGTAGTGCGAAGCCTTAAAAACATTCTGTCCACCAACACCTTAAGGGTTTATTGTTTTGTGCATGTCCAGTCCATCTTTAATTATGGGGTTCTTCCAGGGATGCGATTAGAGTGTTCATCTCTCAAATGAGGACACTCAGATACATCCTGGGTTTGCATCCTAGAGCATCTTGTAGGGAATATTATCAAGCAATCAGTATGATCAAAATTGACATTATGGCAGTTGCGTCCCTTTACTTTATGTCATTGATCCTGCTCATTAAAAAAATATATTTTTTTACATATAACCATGAAAATTATTATGGTCCTAAAAAGACAATCAACACCAGGGGGAGGGATGAACTGGGGGCCAGTACATAGCTCAGCATTCTTTTAAAGTAGTCCTTACTACAGAACAATTTGCGCCTATCGTTTGTGTGTGTCTGTGTGTGTTTTTATTAAGTATATTTATTTTGTGACGTTGTTTCTTGCACATTTGTAATCTTGTTGGCCAAAAGGAATTAAATAAACAAACAAACGTATTGTGAACCACACTACAATTTTCACTGCAAAATTTCAAATGAACTGTTTTATTAAACACCAGTTAAACTACTAAAAAGCATATCTCCAAGGCCAAATAAATTCGTCACTCATAGTTTGCATAATAAAATCATCTAAGCAGATTAATTAATGGACTGACTGAGATATCATGTTAAAAAAGGTACATTCATATTGTTAACAATGAATCTAAGTCAGCGAGCGGCTCTGTGCTTGCTAAAATAAACTTACTGCTGTTTCACTAGGGTTGTCTCCAGCTTCAGGGCTAATTTCACTCTCTTTAACAGCATCTGACGCAATCTGAAAATAAAGCTCGTCAGAAAGATTCAGTGAACTTTTATGTAAATAATTTGCTATAAATACTCGGTTTATTTACATTTTAATATACAACTGAAATCTACTTTTCATATTTGCTAGAAAATACTGGTGGCAGTAAAAAGCATTAAACTTTCAAGTTTCATTATTATAAACAAAGATGTTGAGACGTGAATAATTATGCTGACAAAACGATATGTAAAACAAATAATGATTTGCGACATAATTTTAATTGGACGAATGCGTTTCAGATAAAAATAATAGCTAATAACCAGTAGAGAATGTAGAGATCAGCGGCAGGCAAACACTGACATAAGCCAACACTTTTCTATATACCGGGAAAAGCGCTACTTCATAATATGTAATATTTATTCTATAGTGCTTATATAGCTTTAACGGAACTATAATTAAAAAAATCAAACAACTACAATAATTATTATTGATTTCAGAAAATGTCTAAAGTCGTTATATTTCTATCAAATAGTGCATTTGCTAATCAACGTTGCTGACATAGGCTAGTAGATATTTTCTGATATCAAATATTGCAATCATTTGAAAAAGATTAGAAGATGCAAGAACCAACTTATTAAATAACAAGGCCACAAATAAGGAAGGATAAAACAACACAAGATCAAACTTAAATAAGGAAGTGAAAGTATTAGTAAGGATAGTACAACAATAGGTAAAGGAATTCGAAAAAACATCACAATCGGGTTAGTACAAACACAAATTGTTGTCACCACACAAGTGAGATTACAGACTCAAATGATTCTGGGGTTATTTGAATTCTTTCTAAAATGCAATCAACAAAAAAATCGAGCAAACTCATTTTAGTATTTACATAACACAACTATCTTACACTAGGTGATGCAAAAAGTGATGTGACTTCCATTTTACTGTGTACAACTTTGGAATGGTGCAAGGTGTAATAGATAGAACATAAGCACTCGAAATAACATTTCATTTCTAAGCACACTTATTTGGTATCACTTTTGCGAAAAACAAGCTCCAGCCAAGTAAATAAGACACCAAATAATAAGTTTTCTCAGATAATTAAACATAGTAAAACTACATAATATTTTCAGTACCCGAAAATGCCATTTATATATGCTGTATTACTGATAGTATAGAAGACGAATAGATTGTACCCAGTAATCGATTCTCTTGCCATAATATTTACGGTTATTCGATTTAGAATTTGAAATCATTACTTATCATACCGTACTTATCTATATAATTCAAAAAAACTAGGCAACTAATTCTACAAGTTTCTTTGGAAGCAATCAGCAAAAATATAAAAGAGTATAGGTTTCCAACATTAAATAACAAATACCCCTAGTCGTTTTTATATATTTCTTAAATGATTGTAGATGAACAAAAGGCGGTAAACTTTTCTTCTGGCCACTCTAATCTTATGAGTTAGTATAAAAAATGACACATTATAATTAAACAAATTATTATGCAAAACCATGTTTAGTTATCCAGAATTCTTGAAGGGTTAACGTAGATTATAATATTGTTTCCCTTGGTGCCCCCAAACGAACCTCCAACCAACCCAAAGTTACACCACATAAGCAAGATGTCTAGTAGTATAAAGGATCCTTAATTTTTTACTGGCAATAAAACCTCTAAAGGATGTATAGACTGAGCTGTACATCCGTTTTCCATGTAATTTGATTCATTTTGATTGATTTGATAAAAAGTAAAAATTGAATGCATTTTTTTTAGTATGGATGCCTTGCTCCTTAGGATTAATTAGTAACAGTTATTTATGCATTGACCTAATGCAATTGTTGTGTTGATCTTAGTCTATTTTAAAGAGCTTGGCTAAACTCAGAAAATATGCAATAAATAAAATAACTATGAATAACATGTAAATCATCAAACTGAGCAAAATATTTCTTTTATGTGGACTAGTATTATGGCAAGTAATATTAGAGGTTAGAATATTACGTTTTGCTCATTAGATCGAAAAATTTTCGTCAAATTCTAGAGAGACATTACGAAAAATAGTATTATGCAAATTGAAGGTCTCTTATTTAGAAATCATATGAAACAAAATATAATAATCACATTTCAACTAAAATGAAGACTCAAAACCCTTTAATGGTTCTATAACATTCACATAAGCCAAAGTATGATTCATACAAGGATCCAATCCACTAAAGCCTTTTGCCCACCCAGTAAACTACTGCTTCCAGGTCTGCCGGGCTAATCACCTGTTTCGTTGGTCCTGACACCTCTGACTCTAATACTGCATCTTCAATGGGCGATGGGGAACTGTGTCCATTCATGCTTCCATTTGTAAGAGGCACGGGAGGAAGCTCCTTTTGCGGTGGCGACTCAGGTTCTGACAGAGCAATGGGTTCAGGAACTGAATCAACTGGAGGAAGAGACATGGGTGCTAAACTTTCTGATACTGGTTCGGGGAGACTTGGGAGTGATTCAGTTGAAATATCCGGGAGTGAATCTGCAGGAGCTACAGGCTCGGAAACCTCTGAATGCGGAGGTGGAGAACTGGCTAAAGAGACATCTACATTCGAAAGGACTTCAGAGGGAGGTATGTCAGAGCTTGCTGCAGGTGTTGGAGGGGGTGTAGAAGGCTCTATATGAGATGGTTCCACCGAAGTCTCTTCAGTCTTTGGGGTTTCGGGAACAGGTATTGGTTCCGCGGGAGGCTCGGCCTCGCTGGCTAATTCAGTCTTTTTTATCTCTTCGTCGACTAGTGGAGCGGGAGACGGAGTTTCGGGAAGAGCTTCTTGATGTAAAGGAGACTGGGCAACAGTTTCTTCCACAGCAACTGGTGGTAAAGTTTCAACAACTGGTTTAGACTCTGCAACTACGGATTCTACAACTGGTTCTGGACTTAAAGGTTGATCAGGAATAGGAGATGGAGGTGCTGGTGGTAAATCTTCAATTGACGGACATGGATTTGGGCTAACCTCTATCGGTTGAACGGCTATATGCGCGCTAGCTTCTGAAGGCTGCTGCAATGACTGGGGTGTCTCTGGAAGAATTTCGTCAACTTCTTTATGCACAGGAGAAGGAGGGGTAGGAGGAAGTTGGTCAACAACTTGACTTGTTTCTGGAGCTGTTGGTTGAGGGCTGGAAAGTGGTTCAGCAAGTTGTTTCTGGACAATTTCCGCAACAGGTTCAGTAGGACTAGGAGGTAATGGTTCTGTAGCTGTTTTCGTAACCTGCCCACAAACAACAGATTGTTCAGGCACAGCAGAATCTTCTGTCTTAGGGGGTTCCGCAGTGACGGATTCTATGACAGAAGATTCCGCGATCTCTTGAACCTCTTTAGATTCTTCGAGGGGAACTTGACCCGAAGTAAGCGCGGCCTCCGCCTTGGTAGACTCGGCGAAGACCGTGACTGGCGATGGGGGGTTGGAGGAGGGTAATGGCGGGGGCACTTCCTCAGTACGCACCTCTTTACTAGGCTCTTCCAATTTGGGAGCTTCTTCGGTGAGAGCAGGGGTCGGAGTAGGTTCTGCTGCGGGTTCAGGAGCCGAAACAACGGGTTTCTTTTCTTTCAGAACTTCTGCTTCTACTTCTTTAATTTTCGGTCCACCTTCTGGTTCTGAAGACTTAACAAGCTCTTCCGTTGATTTGGGTGAGTCTTCTGTTGCCTTAGGTGCTTCAGCTTCAACGGGTTTAGCTTGCTCCTCGGAAGGACTTGCATCCTTATTAGTTACAGGAGAAACAGTCTCTGTTGGTTTAGGATCTTCCGTCTTGGGCGGTACCGCAGTGGTTGGAGAAGCGCTCTTGTCTTCTACATTCTGAAAAAATAAAGCTAAATTAATGATATGTTCACTATGAAGAAATACAAATTAAGTTACATTTCGACGTATTAGAACACATATTACCAAAACTACTAGATTAAAATACAATTTTGAATTCGTCCCTTTAGAGTACACGTAAAATATAATTTGCAGGATCAATCTAGTTTAATGAAGCTTCAATAAAGCTTTAATAGAGCCGTGGGCCGCCTGGTTATCTAAAGGTAATTGTTCGCAACGGAATAAATGATTCAATTACATGGTCCGATTGGCGAAAATGCTCCCCAATCCCACTTTAAGCTCTCATCACCGGACATCAATTCAATTGTTTGTAGTCATAAATAATCATCAATTAATTGAAGAGAGCTAAGTCATTTTTATATAGTGTTAACAAATGGTGATTAGAGAGGTCGGGTCGTCGACATTAACAAAAATTTATTACATTACAGTTTGCGCTGTTTAAATACTGCACCGTCAATGGATTTATATATTTAGCACTACACAAACAATGTTTCAATAAAAATTATTTGTATTAAATTCAACAAGGATAGTTGGTTGCATATAAAATGTGCAGTTATTTACTATTTATCCCATTGATCAACCAATCTATTAAACAACGCTTTTGCCAATTACGACAGGGGAGTAACTCACACATGTGGTAATTTTGTAAATGTTAAGTTATATCAAATGTAACGGAAGAAAATGTGTTGCTTATCTAAACGAGGACAAAACCAGAAACCCATACACAAACAAGGCACGCAACGTATTGAATTTAATAATGCAGGGCAGAGATTTACTTGTAATGGTAAGAAAAACCCATTCCGGCTGTATTTAATATAGTGTTTGTCAACCCAGAACTCTACTAGAATTTCCTTTGCTTATCCGAAATTTCTATATCGGATAAGCTTTGCTTGTCACTATTTCATGGTTTTATTGAGATTAAACAGTTTTTAATGCATGGATGAAGATGAAATGGTGTGAAAATATTCTCTTCTTATGGATATAAAATATGAAAAAAGTAAAAAAATATAGTCTTAACTTCTTGCTAGAATAAGGGTGCTTAAAAAACATCTGATAAAATGAAACTCTCATACTTCCGAATTGTACTAAATTTTCTTGAAAATATAGAACGTTTTTGTCTTTATCACGAACGACTTAACGCAACTTTTATAATTAACTCACTCAAGCATTTTTTACTTTTTAAAATTATTCATAATTTCCTCTTCGCCTTTGTCTTCTGTTCATTCAGGTTGAAAAAAAGCATTTCAAAATCACTCAGTAGATACATGCAACATGCAACCATAATTATCTTCCAGTTATATATGCAACATCTGACCCTAGCCAAAATTAGAAATAGTTTTAAGTCAATTTACCAGCATCATTTATTCCAGCAACTAAGCAGATTATACTTCAATTTAATAAAGAAATATGAACGGATTTATAAAAAGTAATTATTTTTAATTGCTTTTTTAAATATAAACCTATTTTATTTTAGTCATGTAAATAAAATATCGATACGTTAAGTTAGCCTCTGATATTTTTGGTCAGTTTTTGCTCTTTGTTGATCAGTTAAAACTGATTTTGCTGAAAAATACTTCAATTAATTTATTATAGTTAATAGTAATAGTGCAATCAACTACAATATCATCATAGGAGATTTCAACGTAATAATTGGAAAACAACAAGATCCAGATGAGAGATTTACAGGTAAATATGGACTAGGCAACAGAAACCACAGAGGCAACATGTTAGTAAATATGCTGAAAAAAAAAGACACTATGCTATGAACACCTTCTATAATAAAAAAACAACAAAGAAAGTGGACGAGGATAAGCCCAAACGGGAAAACAAGAAATGAGATTGACTACATCCTTTCTAGCAATAAAGAACTCATATGCGATATAACAGCCTTGAACTCATTCAATGCTGGCAGCGACCATCGTATGGTCAGAGCGAAAATAAAGGTAGAACAAAGACAAAGCAGGAGTACGTATGGACAGACAGCTAGGTCAAGAATAGACACAAAAGCTCTGAAACAAAATAAAGAGAAATATCAGGAAGAAACACGTCATTACTTTGAAAAGACCGAAAACACATCACTACAAATAAATGACCAGGAAAAGAACATAAGAGTGGCCATAACGAAAGCATCAACGATGGTAGCAGAGAAAAACATACAAAGACCAGCAAAATAACAAGAGAAACCAAAGAAAAGATAGAAGAACGACGATCAATGTATAAAGAGGGTAAATATGCAACTGATGAGTATGGACAAACAAGAAGAGAAACAAGGAAAATGATAAGAAAGGATCTAGAAAATTACTATGAGGAAATTGTTAAAGATATCATAAAGAAGAACAAAAATATGAGATGCTTGAAACGGAAAGAAGGTAAACAACAGATTATAGCTATTAAAAACAAAAATAAAGAAGAAGAAAGTGATAAAGACAAAATAATAGAAATAACCACGACGTTCTATGAAAACCTATATGACACAAAAGTGGTAAAGCCAGAGGGAATTATGGAGAGAAAGGTTGTAAACGTAGGTTCAGAGGACATAGACGATATAGATGACGAAGAGGTAATCCACGCTGTAAGTTTCATGAAGAATAATAAGAGCCCGGGTGAAGACAATGTCCTCATAGAAATGGTAAATGAAGCTCAATATATAGTTATCCCAAGGTTAACAAAACTATATAATACATGCTTAAAGGAAGGGAAGATACCTGACAACTGGAGCAATGCAATCATGATCATACTACATAAAAAAGGAGACAGAAGGTTGTTAGAAAACTACAGACCCATAAGCTTGCTTTCCCATCTGTATAAACTTTTTATGCTGATAATAACAAACAGAATAACAAAAAAACTGGATCACTACCATACTACCAACCTCCAGAGCAAGCAGCGTTCCGCAAAGGGTTCAGCACAACAGATCATCTTCTAACAATAAGGATCCTAATCGAGAAAGCAGCCGAATACAATCTACCCTTATTCATGGCCTACGTAGATTACGAAAAGGCCTTTGATAGCATAGAACACTGGGTAGTCATGAAAGAAATGGATCATGCACGTATAGATAGTAGATACAGGGACCTGATTAAAAACATCTACGAAAAAGCAACAGCTACAATAAGAATACACGAGGATACCCAACCAATCCCAATAAAGAGAGGCATACATCAAGGAGACATATTGTCCCCAAAGCTCTTTACGCTGGCGCTAGAAGGCGTGTTCAAACAACTTGAATGGTCAAATAGAGGTATCAACATCAATGGAGAAAGGCTAAATCACTGAGGTTTGCTGATAATGTGGTGATAATTGCGGAACGCAAAGATCTTGGCAGAATGTTAGAAGAATTAGAAGATAAATAAAAAAATGTGGGATTAAAAATGAACATGCAGAAAACTAAAATCATGAGCCCAGAAGAAGAGACGATCCTAAGTATAGACAACAATCAATTGGAAAACATCAAGGAGTACATATACCTTGGACAACAAATACAATTAGGAAAAGGAAATAAAGATGTCGATATAGAACAAAGAATGCTTCTAAGCTGGGCAGCTTTCGGCAAACTTTCAGGCATACTAAAAAATAATAAGATTCCTCAACGAATGCGCATAAGTGTTCGACCAGTATATATTGCCAGTATTAACATATGGAGCGCAGACGTGGACCCTTACAAAACGGACAATACAAAAATTTAAAACAACACAAAGAGGTATTGAAAGGACACAATGATAGGTATTTCTTTAAGAGATAGGAAGACAAACGAATACATCAGACAACATACACAGGCCAAGGATGTAATAGCAAGGGTAACCCAGATGAAATGGGACTTTGCGGGACATGTAGCAAGGAGAGACGACGAGAGCTGGAACACCAAAATAATACAATGGAGACCATGGCTGGGAGGAAGATCAAGAGGTAGACCGAATACAAAATGCTACGATGACATCAAGCGAACTGCAGGGCTAAAATGGATGTAAATAGCTAAAAACCGCGAGAGATGGAAGTCTTTAAGGGAGACCTACGTCCAAGTATGGACGCAAGAAGTTTGAAGAAAATAGTGCAATCTGATTCTAAGTCATCATAAAACCTAAAATTAATATAGTTCAAATCAATTATCACGCTATTAATTAATATTCATATTCTATACTACTTTGTTTAATATTTGAAGGGATATTTCGTTTTGTTTCTCTTAAGAGTTTTTTTTAACAATAAAAACCTCCTAAATCAAATTTGTAGTAATTGATTGTTCCTCATACTGCTTAGAGTACCTCAAATGGCACAAAACATAAAAGTATGTCGATTTGTCATTACTGCTTCGTTGACGACACATTTTTCAAATGACCGAACAAAGATTAAATAATATTGTAATATTAAACATAGAAACTGAAACTGATATTTTTTCGATGTTTAAGATAAATTCAAGAGCATTAATAAAAAAAGGACAATATGATAAAAAAATTATTTAAAAATATAGGCGCCCCAAAGAGACAAAATTTTACCCCACTTGATTGGTCTTACTGGAAATATAAGTAGGTAAGACCACTTAAAATCTAATCTGCTTATTACTAAAAAAATTTAACGGCCAGCTTCGGATATTAAATCAGTGGTTGATCGTGATGCATAATATCAAAAGCTTGAGAAAAATCAATAAAAATTCCATATTCGCATATCTTACTAATAAGCCCGCTTAATTCTTTCTACAAAAGAAGGAGAGCATCGCTATTCTCTGAGCAGAAGAATGTAGGTATCTTATTAGCATATAAAAAAAGATCATTGCTTTCTCATGTTCATTTGGAATATTTACATTAAAATTTTACTGAGGAAGTCTGCCTTTGTGTCAAAAAAACTCTGCTTTTCGGACATTGTGATACAAGTGCACATAGAGTATTTTTTTTTATCATACACCTCTTTTATATTGTGAACTATAATTAACAAAACCTATAATAACATCTTCAATAATTATTTTGAAAGCTTTATAAGATATTATATTAGGTTCAAAAATATCTAATATAATTATGGGAAAGACTGTACCTATAAGTAGTCCAAACAAAATGTCAAATATAATAAAGCGATAAACCAAGTATCCACAGATAAATTTATTGAATGTATTTACCAGCACAATACTTTATGTGTTCATGATTATTTTAACAGTCGACAGCAATTCATGTTTAAATAGCTTGTGCTTACAGTAGACATACCAGATCCTACCCCACTATATGTTCTATTAATAGAATGTAAGATAGCGGAACACAATAGGCTGTTTTGATTGCTACCGTTTAAGTCAATATTATGATTATGCTATACAGCCTGATATATAATATATTTGAGATAAGCCAAATGTGCAAGATTAATTAACGCAGATAAGTAGTGGAATAAACTCAATTAAATTAAAAATTGTCAGAGAAATTTGTTGTACCTTGTGAAAGAACAACAAGACGCAATCTATAAAACATCATGCGTGTTACAAATTGATAAAAGTACCTTTTAAAGTTACTATGAAAAGGCGTTTGGCTCCACTAAGCATAGTGAGATGTTCCAAGCACTTGCTGACTGCCGAGTAGACCATAGGTATTCTGCTATATTCTGCAACATATATACGAAAATGCATCAGCAAGTGTGAAACTCCAGGGTGCAGCGCGGGGTGCGGCATCAGGGTGATACAATCTCCCCTAAATAATTTACCACTTTGCTGGAGTATGTGTTTAAGAGTATCGAGTTGGAGGATATGGCTATAAATATTAATGGTGCAAACTTCAATCACCTTCGATTTGCTGACGACATTGTGCTGATCTCGGATAGCTTGGATAAGGCGGAAGAACTGTTTGTAAGACTACCAGCTGCTTCGCATAAAGTCGGGCTTAAAATCAATACGTCAAAAACGAACTTCATGATGAATCTATCCCTGGCCGAAACATTCTGGTAAAAGGAAAAGGAATCCTCCAAGTCACATCTTACAGGTATCTGAGGCATGATATCAGGATAGGCAGAGATATTCAAACCTGCGAAATTGGAAGGAGAATTGGGTTAACGTGGGCCGCCTATGGGAAGCTAAAACACATTTTAGAGTCCGAGATCCCTATATGCCTTAAACGGAAAGTGTTTGACCAGTGTGTTCTGCCGGTTTTGATTTATGGCTCAGAGACCCTGACGCTAACACGAAAATCGGTCAATAAAGTCAAAGTAGCGCAGCGGGCCATGGAACACGCCATTTTGGGAATCAAGTTGAGACAGGATTCCACACGATCAAATATGCCGGAGAACCAGGGTTGCCGATGCAATTGAGCGAATAACATATCTGAGATGGAATTGGGCCGGACATGTCACAAGAATGACCAATGAAAGATGAACCAAAACGATCATAAAATGGCGTCCGAGATAGGACGCGTTCAGGAGTAGAGGCCGACCGCCAATCCGGTGGACGGACAACATAAAGAGGATAACAACAAGATGAACCCAGGAGGCTCGGGATCGAAATAGATGGAGATCGTTAACGAAGGCATATGTTCAGCAGTGGACGAGACAGGCTGTTTGAAGAA
Source organism: Pissodes strobi (assembly GCA_016904865.1). Lineage (NCBI taxonomy): Eukaryota > Metazoa > Arthropoda > Insecta > Coleoptera > Curculionidae > Pissodes > Pissodes strobi. Next base: position 36,190 of record MU184021.1, read on the forward strand.
GAAGAAGATGCGTACCAAGGCCTTTGATTGGTTGAAATCCGTATAGTTTTATACTATATACAGTGTGGAATAACTATTCTTATTAAACATTCAATTAGTCAGGAATAAAATTGATGAACTGTCTATATTTTTCTGGCTTACTTAAAAACGGATTTCAAGTTGAATTGCACATTTGCATTACCATTTTTCCGCCTGCCACTCCAGCAGAAGGGTCCACCATTGCATCGTAAAATCTGGCATTACAATTGTGCAAACTGGGAGGATCTAAAAAGATCACAATTGTAATGCCAGATTTTACGATGCAATGGTGGACCCTTCTGCAGGAGTGGCAGGCGGAAAAATGGTAATGCAAATGTGCAATTCAACTTGAAATCCGTTTTTAAGTAAGCCAGAAAAATATAGACAGTTCATCAAGAGTTCTACCTAGATTTTCTTCCTTGGCTCGATGTCTGCTTTGGCGCTGACGATATATCCCAAATTTCATCAAGTTACCGTCAAAAGGAAAGACCTGGTTCGACAAAAGATGCGAAAAAGCCGTAGGTAGGAAACAACAAGCCTGGCAGCAAAATCAGACCGCGGAAAGTCGCAATTATTTTACCAAAGCGTGAAGCGAACTAACACCCATTTTTTCCAGACTTTTTTCTCTGTCTCGCCGAAAAGGGATTTACCCATCTTCTTGGAAAGTCACCCGAGTACAAAAAAGGCAAGAAAACCACACCCTCAAACTATCGCTCAATTGTCTTGCTTCCAATAATCTCCAAAGTCATGGAACCTGCAGCCAATCAGCAACTACTCAAGTACCTCCAGACCAACAGAACAATTAGCGATATCCAATACGGATTTCGCAAACAAAGATCAGCAGAAGATATATGGGCCTATATCGCTCACAGAGTAGGGCAATTGAGAACTACGGAGAATCTGTAGCGATTGCATTGGATATTTCGAAGGCATTTGGCAGAGTTTGGCATGACGGATTGCTCAATAAACTGCCGTCCTTCGGACTGCTGGCATCTCTCCGCAGCTGGTTTGCCAGTTTCCTTAAGAACCGATATCTACACGTTGCAGTTGATGGACACATCTCAGACACATTCACCATTAATGCGCAGATGACAGTACCCTTGTCTCCCAATTTAGATCAGAAAAACCTTTACCAGCGACTGAGACTCATCACCGCAGACAGGAGCAGATTGCAACAATTAATTAAGTTCTGCAGAAAGTTCGAACCTGGGGCGATAGGAATTTAGTCCAGTTCAGTGCAGCACAAACCCAAGCAGCCACGTTTATCAAGAAAGCCAATACGGCTGGCCCTGACATCACTATGGCAGGATCGACCATTCCTTCATCCTCGTCAATCGGACTATTGGGTGTCTCGGTCAACAGCAATATGTTCTGGCATGACCACGTTGCTAACATCGCAAAATCAGCCTCCCAGAAGCTTGGTGCGCTATTTCGCAACAAAAAACTGTATACACCGCAGTAGCTGTTCTTGCTCTAAAATGCGCAAGTAAGGCCGTGCTTAGAATATTGCTCACACATCTCGGGTGCCGCACCAAGCACACCCCAAAGCTGCTGGATTCCATTCAAAAGAGAGCTGTGCATCTCGTCGGCGACAGACTGCAAAAGCGCACCCTTTCGTTGCACAATTGGAAACACCTAGAACGTCGCGTTACAAGGACTCCTTTGTCTGGCGCACTGCATTACTGTGGAACTCACTCCCAGGACATCTGTTTACCCCTAATTACAACCTACAGCTGTTCAAAAACCGTGCCAATCAACATCTTCGCACACACACCGTTCGTCGAGTGCCATAGCATCTCTCCCATTAGTATGCGTGCCACTGCCGTAAAGAAATTCAATGGTGGTATCCAGTTTGGAATCCGACGTTTCGTCTTCAAGGGGTCATCGTCAACTTTCTTTTTTTAACCACGAACGAACTAATTTTTTTTTTATCGTTTTCCAGATGATTCGTTATTAATATGAATATGTGATTTAATTTATTTTTTAAATTGCTTGTTTTGCTTTGTCGTAATTTTAAATAGTTTGTTACTGTTACTTTTGAAATTTTTATATTCTATAACATATTTTACATATTTTGTTTTTGTGTTGAAGCCTTCATTTTTAATAAAAATAAAATATAATTCTTATAATTATTTTTGACCTCAAAGCAACATAAATGATAAAAAAATTAAAATTAAAATAAAAAAAGAACTAAAAAAATAAAACACATATTAACATTAATAACGCCTATAGCATCTGAAAAACGATAAAAAATTAAAGTTTGTATTTAAAAAAATAAAGTTGACGATGACCCCTTGAAGACGAAACGTCGGATTCGAAACTGGATGCCATCATTGGATAAAACGGAAAAAGTGCCAATGCAAAAATGCAATTCGATTTGAAATCCGTTTTTAAATAAACTCAGGACAAAAATAAAACGATTTTTCAATATTTCGGTTTTTTCCGGATATCTCCTGAACAATGGAAAATTCGCAAACTTTTCCTCCAAAAGAGAATCAAATGTATTAACTAAAAATAAAGACAGTTCATCAATTTTATTCCTGACTGATTGAGTGCTTAATGAGAATAGTTATTCCACACTCCCAACATAGTATAAAAATAAAAGTAAAAAATAAATTTTTAAAAACTAGCTTTTATTTAAATGCACTAAAAAGAAGAAAATACATTTTGAAGTAAATCAAACCCATTCTTTTGTTACATTAAACATTTTTATATGATATAAAAGCTTGTCGCGAGATTTTCCTGTTTAAATTTCTCGCGACAAGCTTTTATATCATATAAAAATGTTTAATGTAACAAAACAATGGGTTTGATTTACTTCAAAATTTATTTTCTTCTTTTTAATGCATTTAAATAAAAGCTTGTTTATAAAAATGTATTTTTTACTTTTATTTATTTTTTACTTTTTAGTAGGTATTATGGTATACCAAAATCACAAATTTAGTAAATATTATATTTTTATTTATAAAACTTAGATTCGTAGTATATAATAAAAGCCATTTTGAATCAGCCATTTTGAATTTTCAATATCTGATAAAAAAATTATATTCCTTGTCCCTAAAAACCCCCTAATACCAATTTTAAACCAAATCGGACATTCTTTAAGTAGTGCCTTCACCACTAACCTTTAAAGGGAGGTGGGAAGTGTAAGCAACACCACTGTCTTCATAAGAATAAACAATGGCAACACCATAGTTTTATATTTTCATTTGAACTACAAACGCATACCAAATTTGAAGCCAATTGGATATGTAGAAGTCAGCTAAAATTGACTTGCAACATTTAACCAACATTTAACCAACATTTTGAATTTTCAAAATCTGATAGAAAATTCATATTCCTTATCCCTAAAAACCCCCATATACCAATTTTAAACGAAATCGGACATACTTTAAGTAGAGCCCCCTCCCCTACCCCCGAAGGGGGGGGGGGGGGGATGTGTAAGCTTAACAACATTATAATATTGTATTGTCATCGGAACTATAAACGTGTACCAAATTTCAAGTCAATCGGACATTTAGACGTAGTTCTAATTCAGCTTTCAAGATTTGATTACAGACAGGCAG
>MU184021.1:39783-93987 GCA_016904865.1 Pissodes strobi
CTTGCTATTTTTCAACATGCATAGCTGGACAGTTTTTGAACATTTTTATGTGCATTTTACCTTGCAAATATTTGGCGCTTTTCATTACTAAAATAACTTAACTGTTGACTAACAGATGGTGTAAAAAAATTAAAACATAATTTGTCAAACTACTGTGCCTTGGACTTAGGTGTCTGGATTTTTTTAAGATAGTATAGATAGGTAACCGTCACCGGTAGATGATTTTTCATTATGGCAGAATGGTGTACAATTTGAAATTCTGACAAGGATTAGACAGCGTCGATATCATGCAAAGTAACGGTAATCATGTTTAAGAATGCGTTAACCGCATCAGTTGCATGCTGTTGTTATTTCTAACATTAATCATTATTTCACTTTTAAAGATTCTAGCTCTCACTATATGTCTCAACTAAATATATCCTACATTTATCTTCAGTATTCGCCAGAAGAGCCGCATCATCTGCTAGTGAGATTGTTGATGCATGTATATAGTTGACGCGACAGGATGCAACCTTGTTGCTTTAACGTTGGAAAGCTTCAGAGTTAATTTCATCAACCCTAACATAGCCTAAAATATACGCTGGTTATCAGGAATATCAGGTAAAGGAGTCTTGGAAACCAATGAAATGCATTTAATTAACAATCATCCATTACTGATCCATTTCACTCTATTAAGGCCTTGTGATAAAACAGATTTAGAGTGATTAACAAAATGTCTTGTTTATTAAGATTTGTGGCTGTAGATTTTAAGGTCAAGGTACATACAGGGTGACATTCTGGAAACTTACAATGGCTATACTTTCTACACTAAAGGAGATATCAAAAAACTAAAAAATGCCATTTCTACAAAAACGCGAGGGAAAAAATTAAGGTAGTTTGCAGACTACACTTACCTACTCCCGAAGCAAAAGTAATGACATTTAGGTACGAAATGCTGGAGGCTTTTTGAGAAGATGTTTAGAAAATAATCGTAAATGATGAAAAATATGAAGATCTCAATGCCTAAATTAAAACACTATCGTAGTGCTAAAATGATATATCTTATTTTTTTGCAATAACGCAATACTTGTATTTTGCTATTTTTTGTAAAATCTTTAATAAAACGTAAAATCTTTTAAATCATTTAGCGTTTCACGTGCTTGCTGTTGCTATCACCGGCGCGGCGTCTGTATGTCTATGGAAGAATGGATAGAAATAATTTTTCTTTTTGTTACTCAGGTTTAATAAAAGGCATCCTGAAACATCATCAGCCACGTCTACATAAGAGATTTGGGTTCAAAATTTCAACAAACTGGATCCGTTGGTAATAAAAAAATTCAACAGCCTAGAGTTTTGGATGAAGATATGCAGATAGAGGTTATTGGTCAAGTTTCTATAAATGCAAAGATGTCAACACGTCATTTAGCAGCAGTTACCGGCGTATCCAGGGATCTGTTAGGGTAGTAATGAAAATGCATAAATTTCATCATTGTAAAATTTCAATTACTTCAAGAACTTGGCGACGATGATCCGGATGGAAGAATTCAGTTTTGTGGAATCATGACAGAGAGAACTACGGCAACAATCGAATTTATAAAAAAACATATGCTTCAGTAATAAGTCTTGTCTTTCCTAAATGATCATCATCAGAGTGACGTTGTCCACATCTTTTTACAGAGGGGCACATTCGATATCCCCAAAAACTCAATGTTTGGCCGGGAATACGAGATATCATAGTTTAACCGACCAAGTTCATGTTGAAATGCTCAACCAAACTATAGAGCCCTCGAACGTGAAAACCAAATAGACTTTCAGGGCAATCTAAATTTGAACCAAGATCTTCTACATTTCCAGCAAGATGGTGCATTATATGCGAGAGAGTTGTTGGAACAAAATTATTCAAACCACTGGATTGGCAGAAGAGGTACAATTGAGTGGCCGCCAAGATCACCTAACCTTACCTCTATGGACTTTTTTATAGGGGTTACATTAAATCACTAGTTTACAATAGCTGTTTTGTCTGGAAAACGCTTTCGAGGATTCCAAGAGACATTCTTGAGAGAGTTAGGGAGAAATTTGCATATAGACTGTATTTCTGTTTAAAACAAAATGAAAATCATTTTGAGCACTTACAATTTCTCAAAATTCTGCTAACCTTTTGTACTTAAATCTCATTAATTCTGGTATCGCTGAAAAGCATTTTTGATAAGCTTTTCAGAGAGGTGTAAGTGGGGTAGTGCCATTTGAGATTATAAAATGGACGATGGCAGTGCTGCAGGGGTGGGTAAGGGGTGGTCTGCTGTGTTTTGTGAGACTTTCATGGCTTCGACACTTTTTGCATTGTCTTACAATTAATTTTATAACATATAATAATATATTATTATCACATAACAACATATAACGTCATATAAATTCATATAAGTTTAAAGATATTCCAAACAGTTCGATCACTCCTTTTATGTTCTTCTAAAAGCCGTCTTTTTTTGGATGCGATCGTTAATCACTTGTTACCTGGTACTAAACCACTGCGAAGCGAAAGGACTGCCCGGCAGCCCCGCTGAGCCAGATCAGCGGATAAATACAGCTTGCAAAAAGCATTCCCACACCTGACGAGTCATGGGATTGCGCGCGCATCACAAACACATTTATGACTAATAGATGCCTTTATGGTCCAGGGAATTGTTCCCAGCGAGCCTCGTGGCTCAGTGGATTAGATGCTACGTTTGTGATACAGGAGTCCCGGGTTCGAGTCCAGTGGCAACACATGTTTTTTTTTTAAGTTTTAGAGTGACTGTAATATAAATGTCAACTACACTATCCCTCGTTACGTTTTTCCAAATATTTGAACACTTCATGCATGGCCCTCCGCTCGCTTCGCTCGCCACGGGGGCTCAACGAACAGGAATTAACCAAAACTAACTCAAAATATGAGAATCCTGCACATTTATATTATAGTCGCGCTATAAGAAGTCGGGATCTCGTACGCTCGATACAAATAAGCGCCCAGTGTTTTGCAAGAAGCGTCTAGGGCACTCGCTAACTTTTCGATGCAAAAGCTACGAACATGCGTAATGGCCAAATGTATCAGAATTACCCTTGTCTCTACTGCCCAGTAAATGTTTTCAATACATCTGGTAGTGTAGTGGTCAGAGTTTTTGCTTGTCATTCGCGCGCCGCGGGTTCTATTCCCGCCTGTTGCAGGACATGTTTTGTTTAATTTTTTGTTTTCTCTTAATTTGTTTTTTTCCTTAATTTTGGGCATGCTTTGGGTTAATTTTGGTTAGTTTTTGTTGGTTGCGCCCCCGTAGTAAGGGGAGGGCCATGCAAAGCCATAATAAATACCTATTCTTGTTTCGCCATTACGCATGCCCGCAGATTTCGCATCGAATAGTTAGTGGGTGCTCTAGACTGTTGTCTGCAGGCTGTCTGTAACCGTTAGTCCGAGCCAGTACTTTCGTGGGCGAGGGAGGGACGTCGGCCAGAGGAAAATTCATTGCTCGTATAGCCAAGTGCTTGGACTGGTTAGAATATCAACAGACTGTTGTTATGTTCCACATTATGAAAAAATTAAATAATATTGGTGATCATACTACTATTGAATTAATCCAACCAAGAATAATGGGTTAGATGCCAGCCATTTGACTTGTTAAGTTCGTAACCTAATTTTAGTTGGGTTTTGTCGCATGCATATATTTTATTCTTAAAGATCCAAACAAGTCCTACCGCCTGACGAGTCCGGGGCTTGCCCGCGCATCACATATGTTTACATAAACACATTTCTGACAATTAGATGTCTTATGGTCCAGGGGATTGCTATCAGTGGCCCTCGTGGCTCAGTGGTTAAATACTGTGTTTCTGATACGGCGGCCAGTGGCAAGACCTGCTTTTTTTAAGGTTATGTTTGTAAAACGTTTTTTCTTGATTTCGGGCATGCCTTGAGTTAGTTTTGTTTAGTTGCGCCCCGGAGCGAGCGAAGCCCCGGAGCGCATTGCATGAAGTGAAAAAAAAAATACAAATATAACCGTAAACATTGTGATGCGCGCGCAGCTTAGGACTCGTCAGGCGGTAGAACTCGCTAGGATCTTTAACAAGAAAATATAAACGACTGGTACTTCGAAATATGTACTAAAAATACTATAGGTATATTTTCTAAATATTCAAATATGTATTGAAATCAAAATGATAGTTTAGTAGAGTGTTCTACAAAAATTGTGTAAGCATATTTTTAAAAATATAAAAATAATGTGAAGTGGAGAAAAGCGTCATCTTCAACTCGTACAAATATTTTTATTAATTATACTGCATTTTCAATTGCCTTATTCTTCAGTTAAAATTGCAGACATTATCCTGATCCAAGCCAGAGAACGACGACATTAAATATAAATAGTGCGTTATGCTTGTTCTATTAAAAATAGACAGACATTTTAGGCTTCTCAAGAATGCCTCTTCACCTTCAATGTATTTAAGTAACTATACGTCGTTGCCCGTCTTGAGGCGTTATTTTTAGTTCAAACCTATGAATAGGATTTTACAGTAAAAGCGAATTAAGCTCTCAAAGCTAATTAAAGACTGCTAGTCGCTCCTTTAAGGGAGAGGACGGATTTTCTTAAAATGATTCAACGGAAACTTCTAATCCTCAGGCTTCCAAAGAAATTATCAAATCGTTAAACTATAGAAGAAAGTCTGAGAAAGTGTAATCAACGAATTCGATTCCTCAACTACTCAACTGATATAAAATATGATTACTATTAGTTGTGATTGACACACACAATATTATCAACTTAGTTTTCAGTCGTTCTTTATCCACTGTATGAATGCAAATGAAATGAAAAATACAATATGACCGAAATTGTAACATAAATTACAATAACGCTACTTACTTACCTATCAGTGTTATTGATTGAATCAGTAAGTGAAAGAACAGTACCGGGTGTTTCACTATAAATGGACCCCCCCTTTAACTTTCTGAACTGACATTTTAGAAAAAAAAAACGTTCAATACAAAAAATAAAGGGGATGAAGTGAAGTTTTTTATGGCATAGCACTGTTGTCCCATAAATGCGGGATTAAACAAAGTTATATTTCTTTAAATAGAACACCCTATATATTATTACATATTTGGATTTTGCGAAGAATTCTGGACATATTTCATAAATAATGTCCTATACCTATCTGTTACTGTTTTTGAAATACCAAGTTTGACAGCCTGTAAAATCTAAACGGCTAAAAATAGAGCAAAATGGTTTGCACTTTCCTATCTTAGTTTTTCATAAGCTATCGTTTGACACTAATTTTAGATTTAACCAGAGGTTAAATTTAACCGGAATTTCTTAACCTCTGGTTAAATAAAAAATTAGTGTCAAATATATAGCTTTTGAAAAACCAAGATAGGAAGGGGCATACCATTTTGCTCTATCATTAGCCGTTTAGATTTTACAGGCTGTCAAATTTGGTAAATGGTCGATTTTCAACTGTCAATATTTCAAAAACAGTAACAGATAGGTATAGGACATTATTTATGAAATATGTCTAGAATTCTCCGCAAAATCCAAATATGCAATAATATATAGGGTGTTCCATTTAAAAAAATAAAACTTTGTTTAATCCCGCATTTATGGGACACCCTGTATACAACGGTACTATGCCATAAAAAACTTCACTTCACCCCTTTATTTTCTGTATTGAACGTTTTTTTCTAAAACGTCAATTGAGAAAGTTAAAAGGGGGGTCCATTTATAGTGAAACACCCGGTACAAATCCAGAAAATTTGTTTTTGAGCTGAGATAGCCAAACTGCTTAAAATATGTCAACTTATCTATAACGAATAACTCAATTGGATAGTATTATGCAATAACGGGTCAAGCCTCTTTCGGTTTGTTTTGTAAGAAAAGACAATATGGTTAGCATGTTACAGAAATTTGGAAAATAGTAATATTAAGACATGTTTTTAATAACAAGAAACGTGTGTCAACGCCTTTGTGAAAAAGTATATGTCAAGATTCTTTCCAACTTTACTACTCATGGAAAAATGAAAAAATGTGGGCTGACTCATTTTTGTTTATCATTTTATGCATACAAACTAATAGCACAAACAGTATTTAAAACATGACTTAATTATCTTTGTCCTTGTCATGTCCTGCGGTTTATTTTTCAAGCTCTTCTTGTAAGTTGTTCTCCTCCAAACATTCTATTTCCATGTCAAAGTCAATAGAGGCACCAAAGGTACCGACACCATTCCGAATTTTAAGGCGTTTGATGATAATATAACTATAGAATTGCTGAACATCTTTAGGAATTAGGTTACACTATTCCTTAAAAAAAATTCTATTTCTTTTATGGATTATGGATGGTTTGCGACTTTTTTCTTGTTTCTCCTTGCTAACCATTTGATGTTCTTCACTTACATTAGATCTCATGAAAAAGGTAGGTGGATGGTCCTTATTCAGTAGTATCTCATGGCAACTTAACCAAGGCCCTTTATTTCGAACCACATCAATTTTTCGGTTGGTAACAGCTTTGACCAAATTCTCACCAGACACGAAATAACGTTTTTCTAGATGGGTGTTATCAATTATTAATAGCAAAACGAGTTTGATGCTGGGATTTTGCCCACCACATAAGTCGGATCATAGCATTAATTCCTGTACTAGATCAGAGAGGAAAAAACTTAAAAGGAGAGGCGACACCATGTCAATCGATTTTCTATGCGCATGCCCAAGCACAAAGGGTATAATTGTCCAAATCAAAACAGGTGATCAGATCTCATTGTCATTGTCAGTCAGAGTTTCGTTTCTATCGTTAGTTTTGGAAACGAATATTATTATTTGCGACTTTTGGTGTTTTATCGTCATTAGTAAATATATATTTTAAAGATGCCTGGTACTTATTGTGCTTGTCCATTTTAAAATCTTAACATTTAATACTTTGCTATTAGTTCTCTCAGTGTAGATTGATTTTTAAATGGCTTCAAATATTTTCTACCGATACTAATTGGGAATAGAAAAAGTGTTTTTCGTCTCATTTAATTCAATGAAACAAGATTTAGCTTCTTTGGACAGTTTTAATAATAATTGGTTGTTTTTTACAACGCCAACGTTTCGGCACGGGTTTGTGCCATCATCAGGGCTAGTAATCTAGTTTGATACAATTATTATTGAAAAACATATTGGAATACAGTGTTCAACACCGTAAAAACCCAATAACAACGAAAACAAAAACAAACGTAGAGGGACCACTCTATTGTGCCAAGTCAAGGTAGAGGTCATTCTATAATGTATTTTAAATTATCTCCATGATTAAAAATGAAATTTGTCATTTTTTAAACGACACTTTGTAAAGATTTAAAACCAAATTTTCGGCTAATTCCCGGTCGGTTTTTATATTTTCCCGGTCAAGTCTTTGTGAATTTGCTACACTTATGGTGTTAAATTTTGATACATTTATTTACGTACAGGAGGTCCCAAATTCGAGCCTCATCACTAGCATCTCGAAAACTAGAAGATATACGAGGTCGATTAAATGGAGGCAAAGTTGCTCAATTTGATGCTGATCAAAATGTCACCTTACAAGTTTAAAAACGCCGAATTCTCCGAAGATTTTTGGAAAAACTGCATATTCGCGGTTTGATTTTTATTTTTATGACTCTATTTGAATAGATATAACAAAATAAATTTCAAACTCTGATTGATACTTTTTCTGTTCTACAAGATGGTGTTATCAGATTTTAAAACCGACGTTTCGTCTTTGAGCCGCCATCATCAACTTTGTTTTTTTTTTAAATAAGGCCCTGGATTTTTAATTACGGATTTTAAGAACTTCTAAGGTCCCAAAACCTTTTAAAAGCCAAGATACAGATTTCTGTAATACGCAACTTTAGCTCTTCGAATGAAGATGGCACTATATGTACCTGTTTAGAGACAATATTATTCAGTTAACATAACCACCACATGTTAGATTGTCACATGTGAGTGTGTGAAAATTACACTTTATTTAGTTCGGTTTTTCTCAGTGTGTGACATGGATGATTTGAGGTAAGTCCTAAGTATGTTACTGTATTTTTGTCATCAATTACAACAATGGTTTTTGTTAATAAATACCTAGAAAACGTCCCCATATAAAAGTTTGGTTATTTAAACATGTGTTGACAGTTGTAACTGAAAATATTTGCATGTCCTTTTAAAAGGGCAGTGGCCAAATCTACTAACTACATTTTTAGGCATTGGAAAAGACCATTGAAATTCCATGAGTTGTTGAAGGAAATTGCAAATATCGATGCTGAAATACCGAATAATATTTATATATTGCCTCCTGATAATGAAAATGAAGAAATCACAGATGAAGATTCCGGGGATGAAGAGACTGTGAATATGAACAACTTACCTGGAAGTCAGCTGCGTGCCGAAGTACCAGTAAGTTTTGAGGATGATACTCAAACCTGGAATTAGTGACCGATTCTTGGGATAGTGAAGATGATTTACCTTTGTCCGTTTTCCGTACTAAAGAGACTGGCGCGAAAAAAAAGAAGCGCATTTACAGATGGTTGCAAAGAGACATAAATTCGGATTTTTCTTTGTGGAATGATGTTTATGGACCAAAAGTATTTTACACGCCTTTAGAGGCATTTTCTTATTTTTTGACTCTGAAATCATCGATATGTTGGTCCATTATAGCAATTTGTATGCTACGTCTCATAGCCGCAATGGAGACATTTCTGACAATGAAATGCGCTGTTTCTTGGGTGTATACTCTTGCTTAGCGGGTATTCTATTCTGGCCATCCTAGGCGTGAAATGTATTGGGATAATTACAAAGATACAAACAACCAACTTGTTTGTGAAGCCATATCCAGGAATAGGCTCAAGTATATTATACAAAATTTACATTGCTGCGACATTAATAATTTGTTGAATACTAATGATAAGGTTGCTAAAATTGGCCCTCTTATTGACGCACTAAATAAGATTTATCGACTTTGCACCCTTTCAAGAGAATCATAGTGTAGAAGAATCTATGGTTCCATATTTTGATCGCCATGGAACCAAGCAGTTCATCAAAGGCAAGCCCATTAGATGGGGATATAAGTTTTGGGCCGGTACTACGAGAACTGGTTATGTTGAATGGTTTGAGCCCCACCAGGGTTCAACAACAATTATTGCGGATGAATATAAAGACTTCGGTCTTGGAGTTAGTGTAATTCTACAGTTTGATCATGTTCTTCAAGAAAGATTCCCGAGTACTCCACTCCACTTATCTTTTGACACTTTTTTTACAACACTTGCTTTGTTGGAAAAACTAACAGATATGGGTTTGAAGGGAACCGGAACATCAGAGAAAATCGTCTAGGTAAAGAGTGTATTTTGACTCATTCTAGCATTTTGAAAAAAAAAGATAGAGGTTTATTTGAATTTTGTACTTCAGATGATAAAAAAATAATCTTATGCAAATGGCAACAGTGTTGTCACGATTACTTCAAATGCCACCAAAGCTCTGTCAACTTTACCTGTAAAAAGATTTTCTCAGAAAAATACGAAAAACATATAATGTTCCCCAACCTCACGCTATTAAAAAAATACAACGAGAATATAGGAGGGGTTGACAGAGCGGACAAGAACGTTAGTCTATATAGAATGTCAATAAGAGGGAAAAAATGTTTTTTCCCCTAATTTGCCACTGTCTAGATATGGCTTTACATAACGCGTGGCAGCTATATCGAGAAGGTAATGACAAAAAGGACCATTTACATTTCAGGCAGTTCCTGTCGGTACTTTGGAAACATTTAAAAAATCATCGAAAAGAGGCCCTAGTCGCAATTCTGCCAATTTACATGACCGTTGACCGATTAGACCATTTAGTTACTTACCAAGAAAAACAAACAAGGTGTGGTATTTGTCACAAAAAATGTAACTTCATCTGTCAGAAATGTGAAATTGCATTACACCCTAAAAATTGTTTTGTGAGTTATCATACAGTTTAACATTCTGTTCTATTCATTTAATTTTCTAATAAACGTTTTTGAAAGAGAGTAGTGTATTTGTCCACTGTCCTTTTAAAAGAACAACTGTTTTTGAATAAACATGAAAATATTTTTGAAAAAAAAAACGCCTACTACATCGTTAGTATATTATATTTAGCACTAAAAAAACATAATATTAACTAATTTGAAAATGTGTAGTTTCGGCACTATCTGGGTTAATGGTATTTTCCATAAGAACTTATGTGTTAGAGAGAGACGGAAAATTGATTTTTACAGGATTAAAAACAAAAACCTTTTTTTACGCATTAATACTAAATAGGAATAATAAAAAAGGAAAAATTGTTCGGAAAGTTAATAAGAGTATTATAAAACAAAATAATGAAAAAAATAATACAAAAAAGGCAGAGAAACGCGGTTTTCGGAGAAAAAAAAATTGAAAAAAAAAACAATATTAAAAAAAGTGTCAAAACCGGGGACAAAAGTTGAGAAAAAAAAGCTTAAAAAATAAAAACTCAATTCCTTATATCTTTCAGAAGCTTCACTTCAGTTGTGTGCTTATAAAGGCGAGGCACGTGATTTTTTTAAATTTCCTGCCGTGATTTTTTTTATATCAGTTTTTAAGAGCTTCTTATGTGCTAGAACGAATTAGTTATGTATAGCATTTTTTCGAAAAAATCTTTTTGATGATTTCCTGGTAAGATCTTCCCAAAAATCTGTTATCTGTCTCTCTCTCTAACACATGAATTCTTATAAAAAATACCACTAATATGAATTTTTCGAATAAGTGCAATACATTATTGGTTTTGGAACCTTAGCTCTTAAAATCCGCAATAAAAAACCAGGGCGTATTTCAAAAAAACAAAGTTGATGATGGCAGCTCAAATATGAAACGTCGCGTCGCCGTCAGTTTGAAAATCTGATAACACCATCTTGTAGTATAAGCAACAGTGAGAATGTGAAATTTATTTTGTTATATCCATTCAAATAGAGTCATAAAAAATAAAAATTAAATCGCGAATATTCGGTTTCTTCCAAAAATCTTCGGAATTTTTAAATTTGTAAGGCAGCATTTTTATCAGCATCAAATTGTGCTACTTTGCCTTGTATCTCTTTACAGAGATCCCAATGATGAGGCTCGAATTTGGGATACCCTGTACACAGAACAAGAAGGTTAGTAAACAAAAAAAATAAAAAGTTATTTTTATTAATTTTAAAAGTTCTTTATCGACAGCTGCCAAATCTTTTTCTGATTGTTTAAGATTTATTTTTTCCTCCAATTCTCTGTTTGCTTTTTTTCTACTTTCCTCAAGAAGCTCTCCAACTGTTTTGATTTGTTTCCTTTTTGTATCATTGATTTTTTAATGTCTATAACTTTGGAGCGAATCCTACACTAATCTTTGACCTATAAGTGAGTCTTCTTTTAAATTTTCAACCAAAGTCTTTTGTGATGCGATTGACAGAAAATCCCCTTTCTGCACCTGCGTTTCCGTAAAAAGTTGGACCACCTTTTTTAAACTACCATTTTCGATGACTCCCATTCAAAAATCGTCTACTCTTTCACATCTGGAGTAATTTTTCATTTTATTTAAAATGCTCTGATCAGTAAGAATGTCTCTAAATGGTCTATCTGCTTCTTGCAATGTGGTGACAAATTGATTTAAAGATCAGTTGCACAGATTTTTTTGGATCGCTGCCAGTTTTTACTGGGATTAAGGAGACTTATTGCCTGAGTTAATTTGTATGCTAATGGACATATTTCTAAAAGTTTGGAAACTGAATACATCAAACAGTTTCGACAATCCTGGCGAAAGATCAATAATTAGTTATCCTTCACGCACCGCTTTAGTCGGATATCCTAGATCAATATCTTGGACTCTTTTAAGATTACAGAATATTTTTTTAAAAACATCTATTTTAAAAATAGGATTACTTTGGAGAACTTCTTCTGTACCAAAATGCTTCATTAGCTTATTTAAAATAGATAATAGATCTTCAAACATAAATCATAAATCGAACTAAAGGCCAATTTCAATTGCGTGATGCAGAGAGCGTAGTCGTAAGTTTTGAGCGTTGTCTGCTCACTCAAAATTCCCGGTTTAAACTTGATTTTCCCGTCAAATTCACGGTTTTTTCTATGTGAGATTTCCGTCTTTTTCCCGGCTTCTAGACACCATGTAAATTTATCAGTACTCTAGAAGATTATTATTTTCCAAACATAAATTTGGTAAAAAATACATTTTTTTTTTCACAAAATATATTTCACAAATTTCATAACAAATAATATAAAATCCTACTTGGAAATTATTCTATAATATTATAGATATTCATCAGCGCCACCTTTCGACTGGTTCTGTTTTAAATTTTAACAGTTGCTGAAAACTATACCTATCAGTGAGACGATCCATAGTCTGCTGTATATAACGCACGACCTGCTTAGTTATGCTCTACTAGTTAGTATGATCTTTTAGTTCACTCAAGCATGCTAAGAAAATGCAAAAATATCAGGATACAGTCTATAAAAATACAATAGGCAGTCGGATGCAACATGAGATTGATATTGAAGCCCCGTCTTCAATTACTGACATTCACATATTGAGAGTCGGCTAATCAAATATTCATAAATGTAAATGGAACGCAGCAAATAGATGTTGCAAAATGTTACATAAAAAGTTATTAAAGGAAGCTGTAAATGTGGTTAGTTATACGAGGAGCATGATCATTCAATGAGTCGAGAGTACCTATGATTTCTTAACTATCCCATTCCTAAAAATACTTCAATAAGTCATACAAATTGGATGTCAAGATAAACGAAATATTTAAAATAATTAATAAGAGTAAAATGCTTAAGACTGTTATTGCGAATAAATTAAATCCCATGCAAATGAAATTCAATTAGCGCTCCTCTCTCGGGGAAATTATTTTTTTTTATCAGACCTTAGTTTGTAATTTATAGACAAATTATGAAAAACAAGTTTTTTTAGCAGGCAAATAGCAAGACATACTTTTGCCTCTTTAATACTTAATAAGCCGTTTCTAATTTAGCAAATCATAAATGGGCACATGTATTTCATAACTGGCCTATCGAAATATTACCATAATTTAATTTCATTATAAAATTGAAATAAAACAAATTAATCCAATAACCGAAGATCCAATAAATTATTATAACGGCGTCTTCGACTTTTGCTACATGTACTGTGTGATCCACAGTAAAATAAGAATAATATGTATTTATACATTAATATATTTTTTTAATAATATTGATGTCAAAAGCGTTTTTTAAACGATTTATTAGTAAGATGAGTAACAAATTATAATATATAAATGCACAAAATACAAAACGCTAGAACCCAAGTGTTGAAGAATTTTTTGAAAAATTCCTTCTCAACGATCATATACATATACCCCTTTTAGTAATTTTAGTAACGTTCATTATGACAATCAATATCAGTATAATGAATCCAGCCTTATAACATCAACAGCGATTCTATAATGAAACAACACTAAAATGAGAGAGACCAATACCCTGCGAAAACGGTCCAACCTCTGTCCAAAAGCATTTGCGCAAAGCTTGACTACGACGGCAAGCGCCAGGCCTAATAAAACGAAGTGGGCAATCGGCAACAGCGACGAGAGGCAACCCCATTGCCCCTGGCCTATTGCCGTCCACCAATCGTAATTGGCTGTTACCTGGGGCGCGTCCATGTCGTCGGCTGACGGATCGGCGGCGGTTGCCTCTGAAGTCACTGCTAGCTAGGCGGGTTGCCTCAGCTGAAATCTGCCCGAGATTTTGATGATTCTAGAAGTGAATTGTGCTGATTTCAGTAAGTCGAAACATTTTTTTTAATATACAATATCTAATATACTTTCTTATCTTATCTTATATTTAGCATCAAATATCAAAATCACGTTAATATTGTTGCATATAAAATATAAAGTGTATTTCGCTTCATCAATTTTATTGATCAGTATTTTACTTCCATACATAACAGAACATAGCAGCTCTTTTCTTTGATATCACCCATGTAGAAATATTGATTCAAAATTAGCACTTAAGAGGGCAACGCTTCAGTTGCTATTTGAGCAATCCTTCGGGAATGGGGATTGAAGAGGGAGAATTAGAACTTCTATTTTAGTCTTATGATATTTGTTATGCAAAAGAAAGTAGGGGAGGAAGGAGATAAATTGGAAATAATGCGTGATAGGGGAAGAGTGGGAGGGCACAAGAGATTCGTTTTCATAGAAAAGAAATCCAATTTCACGTCAATTAATTTTTGTATATTCCCAAATGAGAAGAAAGATTGGAAGAGAAATGTTATTATAAAGTATGTATTTCATGGACAGCGGTCTTTAAAAAGAAATGTTTTCAAATAAGACCAATATTCTAAGACTTTGTTGATTATATTCATACATACATCGTATTACATTTTACACAAGTTCAAATATTAGTGTTTTTAAGTGAAGAGTAGTGGATATGTGGATGTATGAATCATACTAAATGAAACCCTTTGTATTCCATGCAAAATTTAATCCAAAAGGAGTTCCTATAGAACCATAACAGAGCGCTTTCGGCCTAGGCCATCATCAGTGTTACTTGTCATTGGACCTGAAGAAATATATCAACGAAGAGAAAACAAACAACACCAAAAAACAACGGTCAAATCACAATTAACCAGTTAAAAGTCACATTTTATAAAAACTTCAACATAATTAAAGGCCAAAAAGATGCCTGAACCACGTTTTTGGTGGAACGACACAATGTGTCGTTGTTGACATTGACAGGTTAGAACGGAAAATTGAAATACTGATGAAAAACTAAGATAAGAACGTGTGAACCGTTTTGTGCAAATGTCAACTTTGAAACGTTAATATTTCAACAACCATTGAGTGGAGATAGTATACGCTACATTAATAATTTAGAGACTTTCAACTAGAATCTAAACATTCTATTTAAAGCAATAAAATTAAACATAGAGAACGCTGAATAAAATCAATTAAAATAATTTTAAAATGTGCACTTAAAATAACTGTACAACTTTTACATACACCATACAACAGGTTTGTGTATTATAACTGTAGCTGCAAAGAAGTTATGTGATTTAGTCACATTATTGAGGTAATTTTTCTAAGAAGTAAACTACCAATCAAATGAATGGCATGATTTCGTGCAATGGAAATACGCCGTCAGTGGGGAGTTTCCTGATTTCGTTTGCGCATATTATCTAGAATCTAGCGTACGCTACCAAAGTTTACAGAATTAAAAATATAAGTTGATTCACTCCGCACCATCGTCAAATTCCACTCCGCCCCTCCCCGCCTGCCCGGTAGACTGGTGCCAGTCTATAGTGGATAACTAGGTAATTTAAGTTTATTTTAAATTTGTTTACGGTCCGGCGTATAGGGTGAGATTTCAAAAATAGCGGTTTGTTTTTGGGGGATTTCTGAGTAAAATGTCTAGTCGAAAATCGAAATATTTGTTCAGTAGTTGATTGTGAAAGACGAATGGCAGACAATATATCGCTCTTTAGGTACCCAAAAGGGTAGGTATGTATTAGTTTATTATAAGCTTTTATTTAACTTCACTTGTATGTTTGGGTCAAATCTTACAAGTTAAATTTGTCCTACTTCCCATCAATGTTCAATATTTATAGTGAGTACAATAGAGTATGTAATAAAAAAAAACTTGCAGGTGTCGAGCCTGGAAAAGTGCCTTAGAATTTATAGGATCCCACAAATATGCGAATGATACACCAATGTAATGTCATAGCCGTATTAGAATGTGTGGCATTTTAATGAAAACAGTTTTGCAAATTCTTCTAGGAGCTGTATACATTTATATGCTGTTCCATCAACCGTGTTACCAACTAAAAAAGGTAACTTTTAATCAGATTTTTGTGCATTTGCAAAATAATGTAAGATGGGTGCAAATATAGGTTTATCTAAAAGTCTATTACTTTAAATTTTGTGCTAATTAGTTATTGTGGTAAAATTTACGAAATATAGAAATTGCTAAAATGTAGACAATTAGTTTTGCAAGACTTTTTCCAAAATAATTTGTAAAGTTTTGCAAAACTATGATGGAGTTCATCCCCAAAATAAATTAAAATAAAGAATTTTGCACGGGGTATTAAATTTAATTCTTGAAGTAAAAAATAATATATTTTACAAATTTTATTTAAATATGCAATCGTATTTACCGTAATTTCTTTAAAATATGCTGAATAAGGCCTTTACCTTTTCATCTTTTTTGGTGACTTCACAAAATATGTTTTTCAAAATTTTAATGAAAACATATTTCATTATTTAAATTCCTCCATTTATTACTTACTAAGCGGGAAATTTTGCTATATGTTGCCCAATAGCGCCTTGACCGAAGTAAATCGCGTCAAACCAATACCAAAGTATAAATAATAAATAACAACAAGTAGGATATCTCTGCCTTGTGTCATTCATAAATTTGCCAGGCGTTTAGTAACCTTGAGTTGTTATGTACACTTTGTGGCCGTGGTGATCTACGAGTTGACCATATGCGTCGATACGTTTTATCATTTAAGCATTTTTATTTAGCGTTTTTGAAATTTAAATAAAACTATGTTTATTGAAATAAGAATATAGGAGATACTTATTTAGAGGATTTTGAGCAAACGGTTGCAAACACTTTTTTTGACACCGTACTGTTATTAATTGGTTTTAATTTGTAAAAGTGTCACTTATTTTGATATATAGGCACGTTGAAGTATTATGCCAAACACAAATATTTTAGATTTTAAATAAAATTTGGACACATCTTATTGGTGTTTCCAAATTATTGATTTTTGCTTTTGATTACCAGCCTTAAAAGTTCCGGTTTATAAATTTAAGTGTGTAATACAATCCAACCCTAGTGAAAAGTCTACACAAAAAAATTAGTGAAAAATTTTGCATGGATGAAGCCAAACTTTTGCTCTAAAATAATATAAAATATTATAGTTATTTAGGCGTAGTAATAGGGAACTTGAAGCATTTTGGATGTTTCTAAACAGATTTAAAGAATAAAAAAATATGTGCACGTTCCCTATTTATAAAATAGAAATAGCCTGAGCAACAGTTTAGACATTAAAAGTAACAATTTGGTCTAATTCTAAATTATTGCAACTTTGAAATCAAAATAATTGCATTCCTTTCAGGATCACGAGGAAAATGGAAGAAATGATTCGCTGAAGTATATTCCTTGTTTACACAACTTTTGTAACAACAAACATGCCCTGCTTTTTTCTTTTTCGTTTCCATATTGCCACGTTATAGAACATAAATATCTACAAACACAAATGTAAAATTTCAACTCTAATATAAAAGCCGCAACTATCAAAGTAAAAAGTTATTATTTATAATTTTGAACTATCGCGCCCGCACTGACAGTTTTAGGCTAGAATCTAGGCCCAGATTCACTTGGAGGACATCGCGGGTAGCGCTTGACGACCGAGGGAGATAGCCTACTTGTTGTTAATACTTTGCCAATACCTCCTACAGGAGGTATTGGTCAAACTCGGCTCTTATTGCCTCAATACCCCCTACATTTTTTTACGTCCTCGGCTCGCCTTTGATATGATGATTTGATTGAATTGGCGCTTAGTGCACCAACTTATATTTTTAATTCTGTAAACTTTGACGCTACCATCTGCACAGGGTAGCTCGAATTCGAGTCTATGTATGGGGGTCTCGAAAACCGTAAGAGATTAGGAGAAAATTGTGCACATGGACCCCTAACAATATGTCGGTTAGAAAGTTTTAAAATTCCGAGTATTTCCGAAGACATCCGAAAAAAAAAAGAGAAATTTTTAAAAATTGTTTTATTTTGTTTCCTATAGACCTATTTAAAAATGGATTTCGAATTGAATTGTACTTTTGTGTTGTCACTTTTTCCGCTTTATTCAATGGTGGTATCCAGTTTGGAATTTCACGCTTCCAGTAATCATCACTTTCTTTTTTTAAATAGGAGCATTAATTTTTTTTATAATTTTTTAGTTGATATTGGCGTTATTAATATGAGCATGGTGTTTATTTTTTTATTATTTATTTTGCTTTGGGTTTTTTTAATTGTTTAAGCTATATTTGAATACATATATTCATATTAATAACGCCAATATCATCAGAAAAACGATAAAAAAATTAAAGTTTGTATCATTAACTTGATGACCCCTTGAAGACGAAACGTCGGATTCCAAACTAGATATATCACCATTCGATAGAGGGAAAAAACCGGCAATGCAAAAGTGCAATTCAAATTGAAAAATCGTTTTATTTTTTTCCTGAGCTTATTTAAAAACTGATTTTAAATTAAATAACATTTTTGCGTTATCACTTTTTCGGCTGTATTCAATGGTGATATGCAGTATGGAATCCGATGTTTCGTCTTCATGGGTTCATCATCAACTTTTTTTTGAATACGAAGTTTAACTTATTTTATGGTTTTTCATATGATATTGGCGTAATTAATATGAATATGTGCTTTTATTTTTTTTATCCTTTTGTTAATTTTTATTTTTTTTATTATTTATTTTGCTTTGGGGTAAAAAATAAACGAACCTGTTTATTTAATTTTTGTATTTTTTATTATGCTCCAATTTTTCACTTAACACAAAAAATATATACAATATAAAATTTTCAAAAGTAACAAACTATTTAAAATTACGCCGAAGCAAAATAGGTAATTTCAAAAAAAAAATTAAAAAGGAATCAAAAATAAAACACATATTCATATTAATAACGCCAATATCATCTGGAAAACAAACAAAAAAAGTTCGTATTAAAAAAAAAGTTGATAATGACCCCTTGAAGACGAAACGTCGATTTCCAAAATGGATACCACCATCGGATACAGTGGAAAAGTTGCCATGCAAAGGTGCAATTCAATTTGAAATCCGCTTTTAAATAAGTCCAGCAAAGAAATAAAACCACTTTTCAAAATTTAGATTATTTCCGGATATCTCCGGAACACTCGGATTTTTAAACCTTTCTAAACGGCATATTCTAAATGCGCAATTTTGCCCTAATTTGATTGACACTGTATCTCTTACGGTTTTCGAGCTGCCGCCCCTACATAGACTCTTCGAATTCGAGCCACCTTGCACAGGGGGCTCGAATTAGTATCTATGTATCGGAAACTCGAAAACCGTAAGAGGTAGTGTCGGTCATATTAGGGAAAACTTGCGCATGTAAGTGCCTAACAATAGGCCGCTTAGAAAGTTTTAAAATTCCGAGGATTTCGGGAGATATCTGGAAAGAAACCGAAATTTGCCAGTTTTTCCGCTCTATCCAATGGTGGTACGCAGTATGGAATCCGACGTTTCGTCTTCAAGGGGTTATCATCAAGTTTTTTTTTTAACTTTAAATACGAACTTTTTTGTGGTTTTTCAGATGACATTAGCGTTATTAATATGAATATGTACTTTTATTTTTTTATCTTTTTTTTAACTTTTAGTTTTTTTTTTACTTATTTATTTTGCTTTGAGGTAAAAAATAAACGAACCTTTATTTAATCTTGCTATTTTTTATTTTTATTAAAAATAAAGGCTCCAATTTTCTACTTGACACAAAAAATATTTTTATACAATATAAAAACTTCAAAAGTAACAAACTATGTATTTAAAATTAGGCCGAAGCAAAACAAGTAATTTAAAAAAAATGGAATTAATGATGCTGCATTTACCCAAGCGAAATCGCCTAAAACTTTGCGAAGGCAAGTCCGGCCACACTTTTAAAAAAGAAGACTAACACCTGTCACATCCCAGCTGACTACTGATAAAAATAAAAACAGCAAGCGATTTGCCGGTCATTCATCACTTAATTCAAATAAGCAATTAAATAATAACCCCATGTAGGGAATTAAAGATAGGAGAGCATCCATCAAGATCATGCAAGTATGTATAAAATTACAAAATATCTTAGGTTAACAAATATATCAAGCGTTTTCAAACTAATTAGGGTAAAACACCCAGTCGTTGGCACCCCACCCAGTTATTGGCACTACTTAATTAAAAGGCTTTTTTTTAAGAAGAGCGGAATATTTCACAATGTTAATATTAAAAAGACAATTTGGCAACATCCCCTATTTCAGTGAATCATTATGGCGGTAATTGTACAAGAGTTACTTGTGTAAAGAACGTGGTTTAAAAACAGTGTTATTTTTACGTCGATTTTAAGCAAATTTCGTAAGGTAAGTACCTTTAATTAGTCGCTTTTCTTTAGGCTATTTTGTTTTTCTGCAGGCATATAAGTTTCCCCTAATAAAACGATATTTCTAGATCCATTTTAAGCTGTTTTCTAACCTCAAAATGTTTAATTTGATAGGTAAATAGATCGTCTATAATCCAATAATTGGCACTGGGGCCAATTACTGGATTTTGATACAGTTTCTCAGACATAGTTATTGGCACTACTTAATTTAATAAGAATAATAAAATTATTCCAATATAGGTATGGTAGGTACCTAGGTAGATAGGTAGGTTTGTTTGTTTGACGAAAAAGGAATTAATAACGCCAATATGAAAAACGATAAAAAAAATTTAGCGAGTCTGCTAGTACTCGAGACACTGATATGTAAACATATCCTAAATCGACATCATCGACATGAAAATCTAATGCCACTTTAGGCAGCATGACGCCTGAATATAGGCGACCACTTATTTGGAATTGGTTGCCTTTCTGGCGTTAGAAAGAGCCTAATCATTGCGCATGGTTATGATGTCACATCCGCTTGCACATTTCCGTCCCATTTGCTGAGATTTACCCTCATACCGCCGCCTAAGACGTTTACACATCAAAAATAAAGTTCGTATTAAAAAAAGAAAGCTGATGATGACCCCTTGAAGACGAAACGTTGGATTCCAAACTGCATAGCATCATTAGATAGAGCGAATAAAGTGGCAAAGCAAAAGCGCAATTCAATTTAAAATCCGTTTTTAAATAAGCTCAGGAAACCATAAAACGGTTTTCAAAATTTTGTCTTTTTGCGGATATCTCCGGAAATACTCGGAATTTTAAAACTTTCTAAACAGCATATTGTTAGGCATCTAAATGCGCAATTTTGCCCTAATTTGACCGACACTGTATCTCTTAGGGTTTTCGAGACCCCCATACATAGACTCGAATTCGAGCCACCTTATTTCAGGGATTTTGATAAATTTTACTAAATCTAAAAAGTGCTAAATTAAATAGAATACCCTAGTCAAAACTGAACTGTTTTTGAAATTGTGACATCTGCTTTTTAAAATTTGGGAACTATAGAAATTATCTATATTAAAAATTATTTTTGATGATAATATTAATTAGGATTAATTCGAAATTTTATTATTTTACAGACAGATTTATAGGCAATGAATCAATATTAATCAGAGTACAAAATTAACTGAACTTGGTTTATAATAAGGTATGTTATACAGTATGTCTCACTAAGTTGGAACCATATGGAAAACTTTTTTATTATTGGTTTTATGAAAAAACGTTATTTTTGATAAAAAGTTCTGCATGGTCTAAAACCCCAAATGCAACCATCAGATATCAGTTTTTTGCGGTTGTATACGAGCTTTGTCAAAAAATATGAATTTTGCTCAACAGGAAAGTACCTTTATTTTTGACAATATCGAAAATTATTATAAAGAAAAGTTGTTTAGAATTAAAAGTTATTTTCAAATATGCATTATTAGAGCCATTTAGCATGAAAATTCATTTTTGTGATTATTTACGTTTTACATTTTAAATTATTTGTATTTATCTCTCTTATCTGTAAAAAAAATGATAACATGCTAAATGGTTGTAATTGCATATTTGAAAATAACTTTTAATTCTAAAAAACTTTTCTTTATAATAATTTTCGATATTGTCAAAAATAAAGGTACTTTACTCTTGAGCAAAATTCATATTTTTTGACAAACCTCATATACAACTGCAAAAAAAATTGATATCTGATGGTTGCATTTTGGGTTTTAGACCATGCAGAACTTTTTATGAAGAATAACGTTTTTTCATAAAACCAATAATAAAAAAGTTTTCCATATGGTTCCAACTTAGTGAGACATACTGTATTAATTATATGGATAATATTACCTAGAATCAGTAGCGTAGCCAGGAGGAATATATACATAATGAAATAGGACAGAAAAGTTATTTTTGTAACACCATGTACTAGCATTTATTCGCTGTGCAGCTTTTTCGGAAATTATACCTACTTGTTTTAAATATTTAAAATATAAATTAGGTTTACAATAAATTAAAAGGAACTAAATTATTATAAATCTACTTTTTAATTTAACTGGTAAATCAGGCGGCGATGCTCTTCAAAAGCGATGCCGCCGTCGCGTCGTGTAGGAAAAGAGCGGCGCCGACGCAACGGGCGTGGCGCAGCGGCCGTTTGATCTGATTGTGTTGGTATTAAAAGTTTCAATTAAAAATGAAAATTGTATTACCAATAATAATAGTTCTAAAACACATAGAGCGCCGCCTATGTCTCATGGTTCTTACCCCTTCATAACACCTATACGCCCCAACTCAGATCTAATAAATTTGCCACTGCGCCCTTTTGATCCACCGCCCCTCCCGCCCCAAAACCTGACTACGCAACTAACTAAGATTTGAATACCGACCATTAAAAGCATATATTACCCTTACATCCAACCCTGTGCACCAGAACCAGTAACCAGTAGGCTTACGCAGTTATTTGATCTGCCTATTTATATACTTATATTTTAACTTTTCCAATTCCAAAAATAAATGACAATGATCCATGATCATCAATTACCGAGCATCCCCATGTCGCAGACGAAAAACTATTAACCAATTATGGCGTTATAAGAAAATAATCCCAAAATTTAGTAAATCCTTTATATACGCTACTGTCGCTACTACTACTACTACATTCTTAAGAGCTATATTTCAGTCTGCCATTTCTTAAAAAGGCGAACTTAAGAGCTTAAATAGCTATGTAATATAAATCTAGCCATGTGCAAAATTGTGTAGTCTTATCAACGTTTGCAGCTATGTTTCAAGTAGCGCCAATTCACTATGCAAGGTGAAACACATTTTGAATTGAAATAAATGTAAGTAAAGAAGCTATAGGTGGATATATAAGAATCCATATTCATATAGTCAGAGCAGTGTATAACGAGAACTAAGGAAAACCCTGTACCTATAACTTAAACAAATGATAAGTTTAAAAATCGTAAGATTTTTTTTAAATTTGGATCATAGATCATTCTGGTCTGAAGCCATTTTTATAATCTTCCCCATTCCTCTGAACAAGTTTCCATCGATTTTCATACGATGGGAACAATAGCATATTAGAATAATAAAATACATCCCTATTTTATCAAGTGAGGTTGTTGCAATTGCAAACGTGAAAAAGGTGAGAACATTAAGCAAGAATACAGCATGTTTTTACAGTGAGAAGAAAAACCGAAGTTTAAGCTAGGCAGCCTGCGCAAATGAAACCAGAACTAACCCCATCATGACTAAACAATCATTTGATTTACCTATTTCCTTTTTACAGAATAAAACAATACAAAATACATTTTAAAAATACTAAACATAAAGGAATTAAATATGAGCAAGTTAAAATTGAATTAATAACAACTGTCTTGTAATCTTCTTTTTAAAATATGTAATTTTAAACTTGCACTGAATACATAAAAGTACATTTGAAAAAAATAGTTCAAAGATATTTTTTTTTGAAGTATACGAAATTACTAAAATTAATTGCAAAATCAAATTAGTAATTCTTAAAATATAACTTTTTATTGTAATAAAATACTGAATAAAATAATACTAGATATCTTTGAGGAATTAAAGTATAAATGAATGAAAGTTGAGTTAGGAGAACTAACAAATTAAAAACTCATTTCACATTTTTTGAATTTTCGTTAAAATAATTTGGAAGAAATAAAATGTAGAGATATAGTGTATCCTCTAATCATTACAATCAATATGATTATTCGAGTTAATTATATATTAAGTTTAGATTGAGAAAACTCTGAATTTCTTTAGAATCGGTAGATACATTAATATTTATTATTTTAAGACACTTATGCAAAATAGTCATGAATAAAATCTTTAAAAATTTCTACTATCGTTACCAAAACCAGCACAATTTCTCCCCGCACGTTTGACCGCGAAAGAGAGGCGCGCAGGTAGGTCCAAAAAAATCACCACCACTCGAAGGGCAACAAGCACTGCAAATGGCACTTTTCGCGGGCGTTTTAAAAGTGTTGAAAATTCGCGTGACTGAAAGGCAGTAACCAACTCGCAATTTATAGTTCTTGTACTGAGTGGTGCGTGGTTATTTCTGTTTTAATTTAGCGACGTCGTGGGACTGAATGGGAGTCACGGACACGTTCGGTATTTATAGACAGATCTTAGGCTTGGTCCCGTTGCCGATGCCGCCACCCTGTGTGTGCGTATGCAGCCACGCGATATGTAGCGGAAGTTAGGAACACGCTGTATACTATGTACGATTTGGAGCCAAACCTATGTACGATGCACGAATGTATACTCGGGAAGATGCGATGGGACGACAGGCTTTGTTGCGCTGAAATATATTTGAACTATATTAGTATTTAGATATACAGGGTGTCGCAGAATATGTGGGCAATCTCCCGGATTCATATAGACGAAGTGAAAATAACATTATAAGTTCATATAAAGTTTTTTCCTACAAGCCCCCCTACGGAGATATGGCCCCCTAAATGACGCCACTGGAAATCGGTTTTTCCTGAATAACTTTTAAACTACTTGGCGCAATTTAATAATTTTTTAATATGGTAGATACTAGATAAGTGTCCTTAAAATGGACCCTTTGTAATAAATTTAGCTTATTTAGTTCGCCAGGGACGGACTAGCGTTAAGACAATAGCGCTAATTTTTTTTGCACCCTTTATGATAAAGGCACAACAATAATATTTTTAGAGAGCGTAAACCTTAAACTTTAAAAAAAGTACTCTTTATCGATGTCGATAAATGGAACTGTTTTCGAATAAAAAATGTTTTTGTTTAATATGGTTTTTATGAAATAATTTTGTATGTCGGTTCAATATGACCTCCATCTAATCTTTGCATTTCCTAGCTCTAAGAATTAAATATTGTTTGCCCCTCCACAATGCCCCAACAACAATAATATTTTTAGAGAGCTTAAATCTAAAACTCAAAAAAGGTACTCTTTATCAATGTCGATAAAATTAACTGTTTTCGAATAAAAAATATTTTTGTTTAATATGGTTTTTTTTAAAATAATTTTGTATGTCGGTTCAACATGACCTACTTCTAATTTTAGGCATTCCCTAGATCTAAGAATTAAAAATTGTTTGACCCTCCACAATGCCCCAACAACGATAATATTTTTAGAGAGCTTAAATCTGAAACTTAAAAAAAGTACTCTTTATCGATGTCGATAAAATGAACTGTTTTCGAATAAAACATTTTTTGTTTAATATGGTTTTTATTAAATAATTTTGTATGTCGGTTCAACATGACGTCCTTCTAATCTTATGCATTCCCTAGTTTTAAGAATTGAAGATGTTTGACCCTCCACAATGCCCCAACATTAGTCCTTATTTCGCGACAATGAAAAATAATCATTGCCAATAAGTTTTCTCTGTTGTCAATTGGGCTCCTAAATAACGCCGCTGGAAATCGGTTTTTTCCTGAATAACTTTTAAACTACTTAACAATGTTAGAATATGATGGATACTAGATAAGTCTCCTTAAAATGGACCATCTGAAACACATTTGGCATATTTAATTCGTCAGGGACGGACTAGCTTTAACACAATAATGCTAATTTTTTTGGTACCCTGTATAATAAAGGCACAACAATAATATTTTTGAAGAGCTTAAACTTAAAACTATTGGGGCATTGTGAAGGGTCAAACAATCTTCAATTCTTAGAGCTAGGGAATGTATAAGATTAGAAGGAGGTCATGTTGAACCGACATAAAAATTATTTAATAAAAACCATATTAAACAAAAATATTTTTTATTCGAAAACAGTTCAATTTATCGACATCGATCAACAGTACCTTTATTTAAGTATAATGTTTAAGCTCTCTAAAAATTTATTGTTGTGCCTTTATCATACAGGGTGCAAAAAAATTAGCGCTATTGTCTTAACGCTAGTCCGTCCCTGGCGAACTAAATAAGTTAAATGTATTACAAAGGGTCCATTTTAAGGACACTTATCTAGTATCTACCATATTAAAAAATTATTAAATTACGCCAAGCAGTTTAAAAGTTATTCAGTAAAAACCGATTTCCAGTGGCGTCATTTAGGGGGCCATATCTCCGTAAGGGGGGCTTGTAGGAAAAAACTTTATATGAACTTATAATCTTATTTTCACTTCGTCTATATGAATCCGGGAGATTGCCCACATATTCTGGGACACCCTGTATAACTCTGTACTGCAGATTATATCGAATTGCACACCTTTGCGCTATTGAAATTTATATATAAATAATGGAATATCGAAAGTATTATCGAGCGAAATTTGCAAAACGATCCAAGTCCAGTTTAATAACGTCCTTCTACACGTCTAAATTCTATAAATAACACTGCTCTGCATTTTGAAACTTTTTGTCGCTCCCTGCGACGTTGACCCTTTTGTGTCTATATTATTGTGCTGATTACAAATATGATCTTGGTTTTTACCTATCAATCGAAAGTTTTTAGAGAACAGAATATGAAATACGCAAAAAACAAACCATAGAAGCTATAGTGAATTTTACAAAATTAAAAGAAACTAGACTATCGGAAGATGATACAAAATCATCAACGTCTAATGACGTTCAGCAAACCCCCAATGTTTAAATCAACAGGAACTAGATGATCTCATATTAATGATATTTACACGCGGCTTTGCTATTACAGGGTGGCTAGGTTTCAAATCCTCGAAAATTTGATCAAAATAAAAAAAATAATGATTTCCAAAATTTTAAGGCGGTTTCGGCAGCCGACTGCCGAGTCTGTTGGGGTGAACGCTCAGATTTTCTTCAGTCGTATAGGGTATCCCATTTTAGGTACTTTTGCATGTGCCAATTTTGCATACGGGAAAATGGCCGTCATTTTGAAAACCACCTTTAAAAGGTTTGCTTTTTCAAAATTCTGTTTCTTTTTTTGTTTTTCCCATTCCCCCATTATGGTTTTGTTTTGAGTAAAATTCAATAATTTTCACATAATTAAGTTAAAATACGGTAATAAATAATTCAGAGTTGAGAATTAAAAAAGATCTACTGATTTAAGTTTCAAAGTATTACATCTCTAGTATAATAATTACTTCTATGGATTTAGTTTTTAATAACATAGCCTACTACCTATTAATTGGGCACAAAAGAAAATTTTAGAAAATTTTATATTCTGAGGTTGTTTTTGAAAATAATTGTATACAATTATATATTTTTGAAAAGCCCACATTGTGCCTAATAAATATAAATAATAATATAAGGGTGTTCCATTAAAAAAAAAAGTTAGCTTCATAACTAAAAAACGGAAGGTGTTAGAAAAAACTGACAACGCCACTGGATTCTACCGAAAAAATTCTATAATACATTTTCTTCTTCGATACGTTTAAAGATAACTGAGATACGAGGGGTGTCTCAAACAAAAACCAAAACGACTATGAAAATTTGTACCATACCCCGCAAAAGTATCGAAAATGGGATACCCTGTACAAGGTGGCTCGAATTCGAGTCTGTATGGGTCGAAAACCGTAAGAGATACAGGGTCAAATTAGGGCAAAATTGCGCATTTAGGTGCCTAACAATATGCCGTTTAGAAAGTTTTAAAATTCCGAGTATTTCCGGAGATATCCGAAAAAAAAAAACGAAATATTGAAAAATCGTTTTATTTTTTCCTGAGCGTATCCAGTGTGGAATCCGACGCTTCGTCTTAAAGGGGTCATCAGCAACTTTCTTTTTTTTTAGATACGAACTTTATTTTTTTATCGTTTTTCAGATATTGGGTTTATTAATATCAATATGTGTTTTAATTTTTTTAATTTTATTTTAAATTTTTCTTTCAAATTGTTTATTTTGCTTTGGAGTAATTTTAAAAAGTTTGTTACTTTTGAAATTTTTATATTATATAAAAATATTTTAATTTGTTTTTGTGTTAAGTGGAAAACTAGAGTCTCTATTTTTAATAAAAACAAAAAATAGTAAAATTAAATGAACAGGTTCGTTTATTTTTTACCCCAAAGCAAAATAAATAATTTAAAAAAAAAATAAAAAATAAAATATAAAACAGCATAATAATATTAATAACGCCAATATCTCAAAAACGAAAAAAAAAAGTTCGTATTTAAAAAAATGAAAGTTGATGATGACCCCTTGAAGACGAAACGTCGGATTCCAAAATGGATACCACTATTGAATAGAGCGGAAAAAATGGCAATGCAAAAGTGCAATTCAATTTGAAATCCCATTTTAAATTAGCTCAGGAAAAAAATAAAACAATTCCTCAATATTTCGGGTTTTTTCCGGATATCTCCGGAAATACTCGGAATTTTAAAACTTTCTAAACGGCATATTGTTAGGCACCTGAATGCGCAATTTTGCCTTAATTTGATTGGCACTGTATCTCTTACGATTTTCGAGTTCCCCATGCATAAACTCGAATTCGAACCACCCTGTACTATACAGGGTGGTTAAATTTAAAAACATGGAAAAGTTGCGCTGTATATAGTCGTTAGCAGGACCATAGTTAGATCGAATGCCAACGTGCTTACAGGGCCGATAATTATTTAATTTATAGATGTATCAAAGCCTGTTTACCAATTTTTATGATTGACTTTGACAAACGCCCAAAATACAGGGTGTCCCAAATTCGAGCCTCATCATTGGGATCTCAGGAACTGGAAGAGATACGAGGTCGGGTAAATGGAGGCAAAGTTGCGCGATTTGATGCTGATCAAAATGCCACCTTACAAGTTTAAAAATTCCGAACACTTCCGAAGATTTTTGAAAAAAACCGAATATTCGCGATTCCATTTTAATTTTTTTATGACTTTATTTGAATAGATATAACAAAATAAATTTCACATTCTCATTGTTACTGTTTCTTTTCTACAAGATGGTGTTATCAGATTTTCAAACTGACGTTTCGTCTTTGAGCTGCCATCATCAACTTTGTGTTTTTAAATACGGCCCTGGATTTTTTACCACGGACTTTAAGAGCTTCTAAGCACTTATTGATTGATATTAATGGCATTTTTCATAAGAACTCATGTGTTAGAGAGAGACAGAAAATAGATTTTTGGTAAGATCTTTCCAGGAAATCATTACAATGATTTTTTCGAAGAGTATGCGATACAATATTGAGAATGTGATTTGTTATTTGTTCCAAATCTGATTCCACACAACTATTTACTTGGGTAAATTGCTAAAAATATAGCCTAGAGCCTATGGTTTGAGGTATGGCCACTTTAATAATTATATTATTTATTAATCAGTTCTTAGGTTAGTTTTTAAGCTTTCTTTATGCAAAGCGTTAATGCGTAAAGAAGGTTTTTGTTTTTAATCCTATTAAAAATATATTTTCTGTCTCTCTCTAACACATGAGTTCTTATGGAAAATGTCACGAATATGTATTTTTCGAATAAGTGCGATACATCATTGGTTTTAGGATTTTCGAAGCTCTTAAAATCTGTAATAAGAAATCCAGGGCCGTATTTAAAAAAACAAAGTTGATGATAGCAGCTCAAAGACGAAACGTCGGCTTCAAAATCTGATAACACCATCTTGAAGAACAGAAAAAGTACCAGAAAAAACTGTGAAATTTATTTTGCTATATCTATTCAAATAGAGTCATAAAAAAATAAAAATGAAATCGCGAATATTCGGTTTTTTTCAAAAATCTTCGGAAGTATTCGGAATTTTTAAACTTGTAAGGTGGCATTTTGATCAGCATCAATTTGCGCAACTTTGCCTCCATTTAACTGACCTTGTATCTCTTCTAGTTTCCGAGATTCCAATGATGAGGCTAGAATTTGGGACACCCTGTACATAGATAATTCACCCTTTTGTGCATTTTCGATATGACACTAAACTAATATTGAAAAGCATATTAAACATTCTGGTAATTTTTCCAAAGACCTCAAAAACTATATTTTAAGCAATGAACTTATTTCCTTCCATTTAGGTAGCACTTATAATAGCTCTAGTCCCAAAGCTCCTAACTATAATTTGAACACATATTTAATACATTTTGCACGTATACCCGTAATATTAACAAAAAGTAAGTTAGGGTCGCTTTAAAAATGACTTACGGCTGTTGACCGTTGAATATTCGAACAAGATGACTGCCTTACCTGAAACAAAAAGAAAACAAATTAGTCAACTATTCAAATAACAAAAATACATATTCTTCAGGTAGTAGGATAAACGTAACTTAATATTATAGCTGGAGGTGAAACAAATTAGTAACAAGCTGATATCTCAGCGGCAATATTTAGATAATGATGCCTTATTTAACTCCCCAAAAGTCCAATTCAGTCCCATAGGAGGAAGGTTGAAAATAATCACCATCTTGGATTTTTTTGTTTTTTTTTTACAATATCTTCGTCTCCTTATTTTTTTTAAACTTAAGACGTTTTTCGTAAATCACAAAGTTCTGAATATATTTTTTCTCTAAGAGTCTGGTTTGCTATGATGCTATGAAGCTCAATTCTTTTCCCAGATTTTGTTTTTTGGCTCATTCAAAAATCTTTTTTCTTGTGGAAGATACAAATAGTTATGCAAAAAATACAAATAAACTGTACTGAACATTTAACTAACCAATAATAAGGAACAAAGAAATAAGAGTACAGGTTTAGTACCGTATATTACCATCTCGTACTCTTGTGACTGTTGTAATGCCGTGGCATAATTTTAATGAGATTCCTGTTCTCCTGTTGGGATAACATCTACTCGAAGTGCTGCAAGAGTATCTGCTGCTGGTTTCCGCTGTCGAATTCGTATTTCCAGACTGTCCCATACATGCTCTATTGCATTGAGATCCGAGCTACGAGGCGGCCATGGTGATTTCTAAACATCCACTTCATCTAAATATTTAGTTGCCACCTGCGCTACATGCGATTCCGGAATATGCAACACAGAGTCATTGCCAGCAGTTTGACAAGAATCTAGGGGATGCACCATAACTCCGAGCAGAGTAATGTGGGTTACCTATATTCACTTTTCGCATGCATGGCCCTCCGGTCGCTTCGCTCGCTACGGGGGCTCAAGCAGAGCACACTAACCAGGTGCTAATCCAAGATATACCCAAAATCAAGACAAAAACTGTTTAGAAATATAACATGAAAAAAACCGACGGGGTTTGAACCCAAGTCGTCGAACTCTGGACCACTAGAGCACATCACCGATTTAGGTAGCAGTTTGCGTCAACGGAAACACATCATTTGCCACGCATTCGTGGATATATCTATCAGTTGTCATATCACAGTTTTCTATAAGCACAAGGGTGGTTGTGCGTGCGAAACTCCAGCCTATACCATTACCCCTACACTGTTTCCTTCAAATTAATGGCAATCTAGGGGTTATGCAACACTGTTGAAATCGTTCACCTTGCGTTCTCCACACATGTTCGCCCCGTCTCGGGGACGCAAACAGCATCAAGCTTTATCCGTATGCAATACATCGTTCCATTGCAAAATATAGTAGCTCTCCACGATGTTCTGCCAGTAGTTCAGACCATGCAGCGAATCTTCTGGACACCAATCCACGTTCGTCAATCTTAGGTGAATTACTTATGAAGACATGGCAATACCATGGCCATTTTTTATGCGACGAGCAATAATCGTAGAGAGTACGTCACGATCACGAAGAATCGTAATAAAAAGATTTTCACGTTCATTTCTGCATGCTGATCCTGGCCGGGCCGTCAATCAGTGTCACGATAGCAGCTGATAAAAATGTATAGTTTCGCTTAAAAATTTGTATTTTTCACAAGAAAACAGAGTTTGGAATGAATCTGAAAACAGAATATTAGGAAAAAATTGAACTCAATAGCAAACCATATTGAAATATGACCAGACCTCCAAAATGTTCTATAAGATATTTTAAATTCGAACCGAAAAAACAACATCTTGACCCGAAACTGGATTGTTTCAGCGATAATCTCAAAACCTTTAAGTAAAAAATATAGAAACATTTGCCAAAATTGGTAAAAAATGCAAAAGTTGCCAAATTTGATAAAAAAAAATTGTTGCCCAAGATTTATTGTCCACGAGTGCAAATCTATAGTCAAAACTTAACTTGAAAATAGTTAAAAGCTTCAATGATTATAATATAAAATTCGAAGCTTCATCATTCAGTTGAGAATATTACTCAAAATATTACAAGAAATAAGGGAATACTTTAATAAAACTCTATCATCAACATCATCACAATATTGCAAACGACGATATTATGAGTGTTGAGACTAATTATTTTAGCATGGCACTAACCAATTATTGAGGCCGCCTAGTTCACTATTTGTCCTGAATTACAAGATAAGGTGCGCATCCGATCATTCTACCGTAGGGCTAGGTCATGTTAATTAACCAAGGTAATTATTCCGCTTAACCAATATTTACCAGTAGCTAAAAATTATTTACGATTTACCGGTGAGTTTATGTCCTCTGTTTATGTATTAACGGTTGCACGTGTAATTTACGTTCGTTTCAACTTAAAATCGAGTCTTGATTATTCATCCAAGATATGTAAAAGTAAGAAAAAGAAGGTAAAAACACTTTGAGGATATAGTGAGTTTAATTAAGAATTTGTTTACAGTTAACAAAATTAATTTGTTTTACTTAGCTTTCTCATTTTACGTTAGTTTTTTGGTCATACTGTACATTTAATTTTAATGTTTTCTTTCTTATTGAACAAATAGCTGTTGCCCTTGCAGTATAATATTTTTCATTAGTTAAAAATTATTTTTGTTGCTTCCAAAAAGAAGAGTGTATTAGTGGAATTTTCCTCTAGTGGTGTTTAAAATCTTATTTTTGGGAGCATGAATTTAGATACCTTTTCTGTTCACATTTAAAACGTTTCATTTCTATCGTTTTAGGTCGGTATTTTTTACTCTTGCCTTACTATCAGATTTATTTTTTTTATATTCCATTTTAGGAACTTGTGTTTGCTAATTAACAGAAACTATTGTGTTTGCTTATTAATTGAGTTTCAACGGATTAATACCCAAACCTATTTTACTCTATATCTCTCTCCAGAATGTCATATTGATAAAATTATCTGCATCTGTTTTGGTTGTACCCTCTTTTATTTCCTATTCTTGACAACTGAAATAAATTAAATAGTTATTGATGGTACCAGTGTATTTACTTTTGTAATAATTCTGTTCATCATGATGTACTGGTTGATTAGGTCATTAATTGTCTTTATATGCATTTTTACTAGATACCGCAGAATTTATTTTGGTACTTCTGTCGCTTTGTAGTAAGAATTTCCTTTTATACAATAAACTATTTTTTAATTGGTTGATTGATTGATATAAAACGATGTTTTAGCAAGGATACCGAACCAATTTAGAATAGATTTCTGCAACATAAGAGGCCTAAATACAAACATTAATTCGGTACATCAACATCTTCAAACAAATAGACCACGCATACTGACTCTTACAGAAACACAAGTATGTTCTACAACAACAGTGACCTACATCTACCCTGGTTACGACCTACACTCCCGATTTAGACATAAGTTCGGAATATGCATTTTTGTCCGAAACGACCTTTCGCGTGATCGCGAACACTCGAACCGAACATCCTAGACGTCATGTGGCTCAAGTTCACTGCCAAGGGATTATTAACGTGCAGTGCATATGCTGTCTCTATCACGTTCCGAGCGATAGAGCCTACCAAAGCTTTTTACAACACTAGCTACCACATTTGATTCAATACAGGTCGACCACCCCAATTCAGAAATAATCGTTCTGAGAGATTTCAATGCCCATAACACCAATTGGCTCAAACATCACAACAAGACCGTTGTACTCAACTTGTAGACGAACCAACTCGGATCTCAGAGAGGGGTGAATTTGCCGCTCTCCTGGATCTTTTTCTAGCCACAAATCCTGATCAGTACACAATTACAGTTGGTCCACCATTAGGTACTTCTGACCACAAACTTATTACAACGGTTTACGACCTGCCAATCTTACAGAAGAATCCACCATTGCCTCCTAAAATCTAGCATTTTAATTCTGCAAACTGGGAGGATCTAACAAAGTTCTACCTAGATTTCCTTGGCTCGACGTCTGCTTTGGCACTGACGACCCGTCGCCTCGGTCTGTTGCGAAGAGATTACGCAAGTAATCGCCTAAGGAATGGAAGCATACATCCCAAAGTCCAATAAGTTACCGCCAAAAGGAAAGCCCTGGTTTGACAGAATATGCGAAAAAGCCGTAGGTAGGAAACAACAAGCCTACAGGTACTGGCAGCAAAATCAGACCGCTGAAAATTGCAATTATTTTACAGATGCGAGAAACGAATGCAAACG
Organism: Pissodes strobi; assembly: GCA_016904865.1. Lineage (NCBI taxonomy): Eukaryota > Metazoa > Arthropoda > Insecta > Coleoptera > Curculionidae > Pissodes > Pissodes strobi. The sequence continues at coordinate 74,248 of MU184021.1, forward strand.
TGTGATTGACGAAAGTAAGAAGAAACAAAATCAAAGGTCCAGGGATAAACTTTGGCATTTTCCCAGTGGCTCCAGGAATTTCTGGTCGGTAGCAAAGGCAGTAAGTAATAACTTTACAAAAACGTCTCTCCCACCGGACGAACGCGGCGTCACGGCGACTACAGCTAAGGAAAAAGCAAACATGCTCGCCGAAATGATTTCATCGCACTCTACTTTAAACGTCCCCCAATCATATCCAATATCAAAACTACCATGGGATAAGTTAAGTTTCACCACCGTGATATTCGTAAAATCCTTAGAGATAGATGCGCAAAAGGCATCAGGATCGGATGAAATATCTGCCATCATGTTAAAGAACTGCGCCAACGAACTACCCATCTTCTTGGAAAGTCGCTCGAGTGCAACCTGTACAAAAAAGGCATGAAAACCACACCATCAAACTGTCGTCCAATTGCCTTGGTTTCAATAATCTGGAATGTGTAGTCAATCAGCAACTACTCAAGTACCTCGAGACCAACAGAATAATTCATCATCAGCCTCTCGACGTCCACTGCTGGACATAAGCATCCTCAAGTGTTTTCCATTCTTCTCTATTTGGTGCGGTTCCAATCCAGTTTGTGATTATTCGCTTTATATCATCCGTCCATCGGGTTGGTGGTCTCCCTACACTTCTTTTTATCAGCTCGAGGTATCCATTCTGTTAATTTCTTCGACCATCTCCTTTCCTTTGTTCTAGCCACATGTCCAGGCCATCGCCATTTCAGCCTTGTAATTATTTCTATTATGTCTCTGTCCCTCAGGCTCACTCACACCTATCATTGCTCTCTCCATTTTTCTTTGTGCTACTTGTAATTTTGTTATGGTTGCCTTTGTCAGTGTGAGAGTTTCTGCTCCATACGTGATCACCGGTAATATGCATGTGTTAAAATATTTACGTTTTAGACTGATAGGGATATTACTTTTAAGGACGTTTCGTAGCTTTCCAAAAGCAGCCCATCCCAGATACTGATTTCATGGCCTAGATACACATACTTTTCTGCTGTTTTTATGTCTGTTCCGTTTATTTCTATGTTTTTACTGGGCACTAACTTTGTCATTAATTTTGTTTTATTAAAGTTTATACTAAGACAAGACCCACTCCTTTTGCAGCTCTTAACATATCTCCTATTTTTCCCAAATCGTCTGAGATAATAACGATGTCGTCAGCGAATCTGAGAGTACTGAGATGTTCTTCATCGACGTTAATTCCCTTGTCCTCCCATTCCAGAGATTTAAAAGGCATATTCGAATACAGCATTGAAAAATTGCGGCGACATGGTGTCGCCTTGTCTTACTCCGCGTTTTATATTTATTTTTTCTGTGTTTGCGTGACGTTGTACTGCTGTAGTTGCTGTCTTGTAGATGTTGTATATTAGTTTGGTGTATCTGTAGTCTACCCGGCCGCGGCATTGTTTTAGAGCTTCAAGTGTTGAGTCCAGTTCTACAGTGTCAAAAACTGTTTCGAAGTCGACAAATATCAATGCCAGAGGTCTGTTATGTTCGACTGCTTTTTCTATGAGGACTTTTAGCCTTGTAGATGATCATTGGTTCTAAAACCAGAACGGAAGCTCTCCTGATCTTTTGTCTGGTAAAAGTTTAATTTGTTTTCAATTCTGCAGACTCTTATCCTGGTAAATGGTTTGTATAAGTGATTCAGCAGACTTATGGATCCATAGTTCGCGAGATTGGTTTTGTCCCCTTTTTTGTGCAGTAGAACTGTAATTGCGTTATTCCATTTCTGAGGAATAGAAGCACTGTGAATAGTGTTCTTATTTTATTCAGTAGAGTTGGTCCTCCAGCTTTAATGACTTCTATAACTACACCGTCTTCTCCTGGAGCCCTGCGGTTTTTCAATTTTTGGATGGCGTAGTTGATATCTTTCTCGGTTATGTCAGATAATCTTCGATTCCTAATGCCCCTGGTCTCTGTTATTGGAAGTTGATCTGGCTCATACTCATGTTGGCTTTCATAGAGTTGTTTATAAAATTCCTCAACTATTTGAAGTATTTCTTCTCTATTTGAGCTTACTTGTCCTTGGCTATTTTTTATTTTGTTAATTTCAGGTTTCCCTTTAGAGATATTTCTCCTAAGAACTTTCAGACTTTTGTTATGTTCTATTGTTTCTCTAATAAGTTGTGTATTTTTTGCCTTATGTCTTTCCTTATAGCCTTCGTTATTTCTTTGTTTAAGGTTCTGGATTCTTGCCTATCCGTATTCGTGTTTCTCCTCATAGTCCTTCTTTCTATTAACAGAATAATTAGCGATAACCAATGCAGCTTCCGCAAACAGAGATCGACAGGAGATATACTGGCCTATATCATACATATGTGGATTAGGGCATTTGAGAACTATGGAGAATCTCGAGCGATTGTGTTAAAGGCATTCGATAGAGTTTGGCATGACGGATTGCTCAACAATCTGCCGTCCTTCGGATTACCACCGTCTCTCTGCAGCTGGCTTGCCAGCTTCCTTAAGATCCGATCTCTGCACGTCGCAATTGATGGACACATCTCAGACACATTCACCATAAATGCGGGAGCGCCCCAGGGCGCAATATTTTTACCAACTCTGTTTCTCGTCTATAGCAATGACCTGCTAACCGAAACCAATAATCATCACGTTTACAGTCTTGCAGATTACAGTATCAATTTAGATCAGAAAAACCTTTACCAGCGACTGAGACTTATCACTGCAGACAGTAGCAGATTACAACAATTAATCAAGATCTGGATAAAGATCGAACCGGGAGCGACAAGAATTTGGTTCAATTTAATGCTGCTAAAACCCAAGCAGCCATGTTTACCAAGAAAGTTAATATGGCGTGCCCTCACATCATTATGACAGAATCGACCATTCCTTCATCCTCGTTAATTGGAATACTGGGTGTCTCGGTCAACAGCGGTGTGTCCTGGCATGAGCACGTTGTTAACAAAGTCAGCTTCGCAGAAGCTTGGTACTCTATTTCGCAACAAAGAACCGTATACAGGGCAGCAGCTGCTCTTGCTCTGCAAAGCGCGAATAAGATAGTGTTTAGAGTATTGGTCACACATCTGGGGTGCCGCACCTAGGAGTATCCTAGGGTTGCTGCGTCGCTTTACAAGGATTGTTTTGTCTGCCAGGACATCTGTTTCCCCCTGATTACAACCAGCAGCTGTTTAAGAGCCGTGTCAATTAACATATTCTGACACGCACCGCTCGTCGGGTGGTGTGTGTGCCACTGTCATCAAAAAAGGAAAAAAAAACATATATTAGGATTTGGTTGTAAATCTAATTCGCTTATATTTACAGAACATAAGGAGATAGGATTGATATGGGGTGCAAGCAGCGGATTTATCAGTTTTAACTAATTTTTACTTCTTAATTAATTGTTTAGATATATCTATTGATTAGGCACTAAGTATGAGATGACCCTATTTTTATGTTCGTTTTATATGCCTAGTGAAGTTTGTTTATATGTTGTTTTATTATTAAGGTTTCTTTGTTGGCTTTAGTTTCCAGCTTTGTCAATAGGAACCATTGATTTATTCTAGTGGACACATTGAACAATTGGCAAGGTCGAGTTCTTCAAAAACTATTTAATTTGCATGTAATATAAGTATGTAAATAAATAAGTAATTAAAATTGTATGTTTTAAGTTTTTTTTTGTTGCAAAAAGCGAGTGAGTTCTTAAACATAAAATACCAGGTTATGATTTATAGTAACTTCTATGTGGTTATTCGCTCCCTTAGTTATCTAAAATAACATAACTACGGAGCCAGTAAGTAGCAGGTGTTGAGTAAATAAATAAATATATTTTCGAAGAGAATGTTCACAAACTAATTTGTATAATTTGTTAAAAATGTGAAATAATTCGACTGAAACATTTGTGATACATTTATTAGTTAAGTAGCCAATACTATGAGATATAAAAATCAGCGTTTCACTACTTTGCTTCATTATCGTAATCATAAAATAATAGCTAATCTATAAAATGTGGGCGCTCAATGATAAAACGCATATTGACAAAAAGCCCACCGGGCGTTGCTTGAATAGCGGCTCAAATAAATACCGCAATTTTCTGCAGATGCATATTATGGAACATGGAATGATGGCAAATAGAACAGACATTCCAATAACTTCAGTACACGTTTACAAGTGGGCGGTAGACGGTTTCTTCGGGCGATATCGAATGTCTAGTTAATAGTGTATGACCTTAATGAAGTGTGTGAAACTATTTCAAATAAGTATTTTATTTTCCTTAAGGGAGGCACATAGTGATAAAACACAATGAGGAGAGTTGTTTTTTTTTGTAATAAAAGCATGTTGTGATGGAACCAACAGTTGGCTTTAAACCATTCATGCGTATCTTTGGATGACGGAAATGGTGTGCAAATAATTGATTGGTTATGATATTACACAAGTTTCAGAACGCATAAAAATAAGCATTTAAAAAAAGTGGCACAGAATAGTGCGTACCCCGAACGTTATAAATAACAGTGTTAGTGTATTAATTAATAATTAAACAAAGCCGCTCAAAAAAACATCTATAGCATTAATTAATAAGTAAATAAGACAATTAAAAAATAATCTAAAATAGTTAATTGCACATATGAAATGCACGGATTATTATAAATTCAAATTTGTCCATTGACTTGTGACGTCTAACAATATAGAACGCTTTTACAAAGTTCTGTCTGTATATTAATGATTGCATGTAGCGAAAAAATATTGCGAATTATTATACGTTCGTTAGGCAAAGCCAAATCGGTACAAACCATCTTTATTTTATTTATGCGGCAATCGGGGTCGAAAAAAGCCGGTTCTAATTACGCATCAGAATCATGAATATTGCCTTAATATTTATTGCCCCTAAATTATTGTTCCTAAAGCGAGAATCATCTGTGACCGTACCTGTTGGCAACTAGGCAACTTATAGCAAACAAAAATAGAATTAGGTTCCTTACTTTGAATTGCAGAAACCAGAGTTTACTTTAGGGCTTACATTGCCGGAATTTTTCCTGTCACAATTTGACTATTCGTTGAGATTCCATTATAATCATTCGATTATCAGATTTCTTATGTTTAAAACCACCAACCACCACGATTTATTAAGACCGACGATTATAATCCCATATATTTTAGGCGGACAAATTTTTACACTTCCCTTAGTGTTTCTTAATTATAATGTATCCAAGACTTAAAAGCCTTTCGCAAATGTTTGAAATGCACTTTATTAAAGAATGGTTTCTATTCTATTGACCAGTTTTTCGAACTGAACTAGATTTTAAAATTATAACATGTTTGTCTCAATTAATGAGTTATCATATGAGCATTTCCTAGAGGAAATCAATGAAAAATTTTATTATAATGAATGGCTGCAATAAGCCATTACAATGTTGACTATGCTGATGTAGGTACTGTGATGATGTATATTACAGAGGTAATATTATTACTACTTAATGTGTTTTTAACTAACCACACTTATGTTTTTTTTCTATATGTTTTTTTCCCTTCTTTTTGTTCTATATTTTGTATACATTTTGCACTTTAAATAGGTTAGTCCCTTAGTTTTTCTTAATTTATTTCCAATATAGGCACTTTATTTTCCTTAAAAAAAACATGGACAATCCGTCGAATAACATCTTTATCATCAGCATTTGTCTTGAATGTTCCGTTTTACCACGTGATCTATGACATTCGCTTTTTTGATGACCCGAAAATCTGTGGAATACACCAATTTAGTAAGTTCGATAATCCTTTTAATGGTGAATCTCGCAGAGTTTCCCATATTTTCGCTTCTTAAATATTTATAAATATTTAAACTAAGTTTGAACTGAACATGATTTTAAAATGGAGATAATGAATTTTAACGTTTTTTTTTTATCATCTTCTTCATGCCCTTCGAAAGGTCTCCAAAGAGCCATCTCGTTTTTTATATTGTATTATGAAACGGCAAATGAATATAAAAGTACGACAAAAACTATCGAGAAAACTTACACGCACGGCACTGGCTCGAATTTTAACAACAACAACGAGCAGGTGCATATTTTATCGGTCAAACGGGTCCGTCGCGCGTCGTTTGAAATAGTCTTCCCTTCGCTCTTTTGCACAGGCAAATTTAATGCATACAGCGACCGATAAAACAGATTAGAAATTTAGAGTGTTTTTATGTGGAAACGTGATTAAATTGAATAGATAGACTTTTATACTTGTATGAATTTGAATAAGGGTAGTTTTTTTACTAACAATAAACTAATTAAGTAAGAGGGCGCCCCAACGAGCCGACTCTGAGATAGCCGTGGCCGTGCCCGCTTAACTAAACGCGCCACCTCTAGTGCACTCTTCTAGGATTCTAGGTCATATTTATATATATATATTTTTTCATTCGTACGTGAAAAGTCTATAATAATAATGCCATACCGGCCAGAATTAGTACCTACATATTTGGTTGTTGTTAAGTTAAATCTCTATCTTGATTTGCAATTTTCTTCTTAAATTTAGCATTCGGCTTTACCCGTGTTTCCTTTGTTTGTCAAGAATCAATTCCTAAAATTTTGAAAGACGATTGTTTGAAAATGGCTTATATTTCAAAAGATATATCATCATACCTTGTCAAAGCACAAAATATATCAACGTTCTCCCTTAATTACAGTGTAATTCCGCCAATTTTGTTTTAACAATTTGGCCACCAATCTGTGTTATTTCATTGCTATTCAGGAAGGTAGAAGCGAGCTACACACATGTACTCCTTAAATAAAAGTAAAAATTTAGTATATTTTCAACTTTAGAAGCGTAAACTTCAATTTTATTATGGAATGCGTTTATCTATAAACGCGACATTGTTATTCTTTTTGGCACTTGACGGCAACAGTAAATAATTTTATATTATTTACGCCTTGGGTAGTGGTGTAACGTTGTAAATGTTACAAAATCCAATAGTGCGATTTTTTCCTTTTACTGGTCGATTTGTGTTGTCGATACTCTCGCTACCTTACTTCCGCTGTTCCGAGTCGCTCGAAAGATGAATCCGTTTGGAGCGCCCTCTTGACAGATGTGGTATATATGCTTTTTTTGGGGGGAATTGATGGGCCTTCTCTTCTACACACTGTAACAGGCTGATTTTTCACTATAAAATATTATAAATTTTATTTTATATGCTGTATTTTGCAACAAAGTTCTATATTTTTTTGGTACAAATTATTGAGTATTAATCAGATATAAATTTATTAATTTGATTTGTTGCTAATAAGTCTAGTGGAATTCCCGTTACAGCATTTATTAATATTAATTAATTATAACACTTTTCTGATGTTGTCCTCCGTTACTGCGTTATTTTAGAGTGGATAATCTATTGGTTCCCTTAGGTGTTTCATCAAATAACTAAAATAATAATAATTATGAAAATTAGTTTAAGTTTGCTTATTTCCATTACAATAATTATGTTTACTTGCAGTTCTGTATTTAAGAACTGAGTTATTAACCAACCTTTGATCCTCGTTAGATCGGTTAAATTTCTACACTATTTTCAGTTTGAATATTTCCGTGGTAATATCGAGCTGATATGGCTTTAACTTGTAGGGATTTGGTTTGAGATACTATGTTAAGTCGAGAATAATTGTTAATTACATTTTTCTTTCTCTTCAATAGTAAAAAACTAGTACCTTTTGCTTATTTTCTTCTAAGATTTATTGATTTCTGCATAGATTGATTGTTGTTGTTTCTTCTTATAGTGGTCTAGGGATTTAGGTTGTGCCCCTCACATATTTTCCCGTGGTTTTCTCTATTTTTCTATAATTCTCTCCCAACCTTCAATATTTGTTTTCCTTTTTTATGTTTTAAAAGATTTTGGGATTACTTTGTGGTTCCACGTTCTTACCGACAGTTGTGAACTTTGATATTTCAGATTTCTACTTTATATTTATTTTTTCAAGTGGCGTGATATAAGTTTTATAATATTGGTAGCCTTGAATTTTTCTGCAACTACCCTTCTGAGGGATCTTGGGTTGAGTCCCTGTTTTTCTTTACATGACCGATTTATCGGGATATTAATAATACTACACGAGAGGCTTTCCGAGCTTACCTTATTAGACCGACGCAGTTGATCCTCCAGGCAATCCTCCAACTTAAGAGAGAGTTTCACTACAGGGTTTCACCTTCGGGCTCACTTTAGCCCACCTTTGGGTGGAGCACTCTCGACCAGATGACTTTCACCTTTACCGCTGAGCTTGCCGCTGGAGTAAGGCACTTCCTTACCAACTTTCGACAACCTTCGGACTTTCGGACCGATCTAGGGGGTATCGTTCACATTATTTTTATTATAAATTTATCATTGCTGATCGAGGTTTAAGATAGCAGTATTAGTTTTAGTAATTTCTTTCCTCTTGCCGATTAATTAATTATTGTTGCTTTTAATATTGACTGATAATATTATTATTATTGCTTTTATTGTCGGTTCAGCTACTAATTAATTGGTTTCGATTTACATGTTTGCATTAGCTTTAAGGAAACCAAAGTGATCACTTCGGATAGTAGTGCTTACAGATTTTACGTGTAAGGCGTAGAGTACCGAGTTTACTAACATAACTGCTCTCAGCACAATCATCAAATTGTTATTTATAGCTTTTTTTATTGTGGTCATTTCTTTTTTTAAGTCATTGTAAAATTGTTGTTATTTAAAACAAAAAAACAAGAAGGCAATAGTTCGAACCGTAAATTAAGGTTGTGTTTTCTTGCTTAGTAGAACGTGACCAACAACCCCGGATAACACCATCGGAGCTTTTCTAGTTTAGCTGGCAGAACTGGTAGCGCTCACGAACTCCACACCAGGAGCCGGGATGTTGCATACATGACTCTCCGGTGTTATGTATTTAATCAGCGATCTTCCGTGAGACAAACGTCCTTACGTTAGGATATAATTTTTCCCTTTGGGGCTGAACACCCGTCAGCGGCCTTTCTACGTCGATCTAGAGAGTTCCCGGTTTCATTTCACCGTACAGAGGCCTTTTGTCAAGGTAACACGACTACATAGTAGAGATTTAGCTTCGCAGGAAATGCCGATGTCGGCAAATCTACTTACTTACAAGTAGGATCTACCTTTTTTCTTATTAATAAGCTCTTATTATCGCTATTATGGTTATTTACCTTTTTAATTAATGAATCTACTGTTAAATGACTGTAGGTCGTTTGCTTTCTATATCGTATATATTATCGTTTATATCATTTTGATAAATTAATTTACTGTTAAACTACTGTAGGTCGTTTGCTTTCTATACCGAGTATATTATCGTTATTTTGATTAGTGAATTTACTGTTAAACGACTGTAGGTCGTTTGCTTTCTATATCGTATATATTATCGTTATTTCTCGTTTTCGTTTACTGATCTTACCGCTTATCGAACTTACCGATAAATAGCTGTAGTTTATCTAATATCGTATATCATATCTATTTCTATTTCTTTTCATAATTGCTGTGGAGATACTTCTTTTCTTCATTATCATATCTGACATTATCTCTAGTAGAAAATTCATCTCCTTAATGTCATGATAATTAATTTATTTAGTTTTATTGTAATTGGATGTAAGCCTCATGACAGGAATTTGTTTCACATAACTGCTATTTGCAATTTTAATTTTTTGCCTTAATACTCAGCTAACGTCGTGTTCTCCATAGGTACTTACCGGCTAGGTATATATATACTTACTTTATAGAGTAATTCATTGATATATTAGATTTCTATTAACTGATTATTGATATATTGGTATTAGCGCTGCCATGGGATTAATTTAGATTAGTTTGTTTAATAAATATTGCATATTTTTGGTACTTTATGACTAACTGCGATTAGTCAGGACCTCTAGAATTCATGGTTTAGTTAAAACTATTTCCAAACAGGAATTAGGCAACCTCAAGGATATAGGACCTAGATTAAAACTTAGAAACTTAGTTTGGGTTAATTTGATTTAATAGTCTGATAATCCAGATGAGATACAACTCTTCTCATTAGTTTATGGGCGATACCATAAACTCAACTTAATTAATGGGCTTTAAAGTGTTTATGTCAGTTTTTCATATTTGAATAAATAGCTTAATTAAAATCCAGATGATTATTTTGGTAAGATAACGTCAATTTTCGTATTATTCTTGTCTAGGGTATGTTTCTAAAATTTACTGCCCTGATTTCAATGTGCAAAAATCAGTGATATATTCTTAGTTAAAAATTTAGTGGCGCCTTCTCCTAACTGACAAGGCATAGACCCAACCTTTAATTGTTGTTGAAACCGCTGAGTAAAACCTGGCATTAACAAAGCCATTTACAAATGGTGTTACATAATTGGCACCCTACGCTCAAGGCAGGTTACAGTAGTGGTACTGAATTCCCAGCCCATGCGTTTTACATATCTTGGAGCGATTGCATTTTGCTGATTGAAATTCCGAGACGGTTTGTTTTGCTTCCTTGTTTTGCTTATTTTGGCAATTGGAACGGTTTTTCGTCGGCCATTGTGAGGGTTGGTTTAAACTTTTAAGAACTACACAACGGGATGAAAACAACTAAATAAATATGCCTGCTGCAAGCCATGTTCGTGTACCTTATTTTGTGGTGTGCTAGCTTGTGGTAGATGCTATTTATGGACTCATACACTCATACCATCCCAAAGTGTCGTAATATTGCGGCCTTCACAGATTTTCATGAATGTAATATTTATTAATTATTGTATTGTATTGTATTAAGTATTGTACTTAATTTTGAAGATTACGGTCTTGATATTGGTCATGATTATCGGTGGCGCAGGCCAGCCTAGTTAAATGAGAGAAAAATCATGAAATACGAGTGGTCTACGTTGTACAAATTGTTGATGTAACTTGAAATGGATGTTTGGAATGCGGCTGAAAGTGCGGAACTTCGACTATGAGTTCCACGAGTTTGGCAACAATGCAGGAAGTATAGTGATCAGTATTCCCGCCTGTCACGCGTAGTTCTACAATAACGACTGTGGAAGTACTACTACGTTGCCTAAAAGTGTCGTGAAGTGCACCAAATGTGCATGTTCCCATATTTGGACAACGGTGAATGTATACGCTATATAACAGGTCACGGTACCCTCACGGGTATATTATAGGACTTAGCCTTTCGGGACCTGTGCACACACATAAAAAAAAAGAAGAGTAGTTCGGTGCATGGACATTTACTGTAGACTATTGGGAAAATTAATTGATTAACTATTTTCTTCGAGGCCATTAAATAAGGAAGGATTTGATATGTCCAAAAATTCGGCGATTGTTTCCGAAATTGACGGGAAAGTGTTATTGTATTGGACATGCAGCTTGTGAAGCCATTGGCTGGGCTGTAATTGTAGAAGGGCAAAGCCTTCTTCCGGCACCTTCGTCCGGATCTTCAAACTGTTTCTTTTTTTGAATCTTAGGCAGTACCTTATCTTAACTTTGGGCTTTGTAACTGTTTCTTTAGACCCATCGGGCGGGACCCGCTGTGTAACCAATCCGGTAAACCTGCCTCCTTCGTAATGCCCATCAGGCTTAGTACATAGAGATTCTTTAATAGTAACGGATAATTTTTGTAGTAACGTGTCGCTTTTATAGTGCCGCCTTATTTTACCAAAGTAACGATCTGCAGTTACTTTTCAAACGTAACGGCGTAACATTACTTTTTACCTAAAATAAAAGTTTGGCTTGTTGCACTCGAATATGTAACTTATCAATCATTAACTCTTTTGGCAGTATTATTAAATTGAATCTTTTGAGAGGATATAAACGCAAATTTTATAAGTAGAGATGTGCAAGTTATATTTTAAACTGATATGCATAGATCGCAACATAAAACGTTTTTTATATGGGTATGTGATGATGAACATCTATATCAATTAAAATACATATCGCTTAAATGTTATTAGATTATTTCCTTAGAGCGTGTTGTATCTTATATTAAACGGCTCCTCATTATTATTTAAAAACATGCCGAATCAGTGTTCATGCAAAATTCATTGATTGCAAATTTAGAACTTCTCAGGACAATACCTGTATCTGCATTTTACAGAGTGTGCCGACATTTTTCTTTCGTATCTGGCTTGCCCCCTCAATATGCAAGCTCTGCATTATTTATGGGTGATATATACCGCAGTTAAACACTCCAAACAATGCTACTCTTGCGCCGATGTGAATACAATATAAACATGCATTTACACATACACGTAGACATGGTTCTAAGTGGAATTAAATTTTGGTATTACAAGCAGCAGCTTGATGCTAAAATTATTGTATGGAAATAACGAACCTTCAATTTCGGATTAGATTAAATATCTTAGAGACAAAACGTCGATATTTTAACGATTAATTTTGTCAGCCGGGATATTTAACAATTACTTTATAGAAGCTCCTAAAAAATTAATTCCTTGCAGGTCTTTGCAATTACGTACTGTTGATGCTGATAGATCAAATAGGTATTGTTAAAATGAGTTTGCTGCATAGTGTACCGGATAAGATGGGGGCGATCTTGAAAAAATATCTAAAAAAGACTCAGGAGGGTTTGATGATGTTCCATGTTCACTACTTAGTCACATTACAGAATACATCAAATTTCCTGTTGCAATATTAATAAATAAATCATTTGATGAGGGCAGATTTCCTTATTTACTAAAGCAATCTGTTGTGGTGCCTATATACATAAAAAGGACCCAGTTGATCATATGGAGAACTATCGTGGAATTGCTCTGCCTTCCATAATCCCAAAGGTATTTGAGAACGCATTTAGTGTAAATTGAAATAATTTTCAATTGCTAACAGTATCTTAAACTCAATTTGGTTTAGTTCAGATATTGGCTCTCAGTGACCTCAAAAGAGACCTTCAAATACCATGTAATGCAATACTGCACCAATAGCAGAGGGAGCGTTGTAATAAATAAGAGAGCAAAATAGTAAAACTTGCTTGGACTAAGTTCTTCAGATTGAAAAGTATAACGCACCGGTAGATATTCCTAAATTGAAACAATTAATCTATTTTAGACTATCATCATTATCTGTATCTGCTTTATTTCATTATTTCGCAAAAAAAACCATTTCCGTTGCTATAAATAAAACTAAATTATGTGTTAACGACACCCACACGCTGTAACTAAACGAAAAATATTTATCTATAAAACAGTCTTAGAATTATTTATTGCAAATACCTACATCCTACGTCTTGCAGCCAGGTTTGTTCTAAAAAGTAAACTACCCGCAGCCAGAGGCGCGTTATATATCACCTTATTAGTTCGCAAGGCCCCAAGGAAGAACCCATAAATACATTCTAATAAAAATAAAACCTGCTTTAGGGCTTAAGACGCTCGACTTTCTATAAAATAGCTCTCCACGCACGAATGACAAATGGAAAAAGTTTCGGACTGATAATCTATTTTCTCTTTCTTCTCAGGAATAATAGAGTAGGGTGAAATATATCTAAATTCAGGAATATAAGTTGTTACTAAGACGTCGCTTTTTTACTTGCTGGTCGTACAATAATAGTTGGTCGATTATTGACAATGGTATGAATATTAATATTAATCGAACTATAAATATCAATAATTATCGATAGGTCGTTTGTTATCGATTCATCAATAGTTTCTGTTAGTTTATATATACTTTTGTTATTTGATATTTACCCATAAGTATGATAGTAAAGATACGCGTATACAAGGTTTTCATTTGCATGTTAACCTCTCCCTAGAAAGTTTGCTAATATTATTATTATTATTATTATTATTATGCACGCTAACTCATCTTTATAAGCACATAACTGAAGTGAAACTCCTGAAAGAAATATAAGGAATTGAGTTTTTATTTTTCAAGCTTTTTTTCAACTTTTTTTATTCGCGGAAAACCGCGTTTTTTTATATTTTTTTTGTTTATTTCATTTTATAATACTTATTCACTTGCCGAACATTTTTTTCTTTTTTTTTATATTAATTTCTTTTTCTTATTTCGTTTTATAATACTCTTATTAACTTTACGAAATTTTTTCTACGCTTTTTAATTTTTTTCCCATTTTTACAAAAATATTTGTTTTAATTTCATAAATTAAGTTTTTCTTCCTATTTTTGCCATCCCCGACCTCGTAACTGAATTTCTTCGCCTTTTTTTTGCCGAAAACCACGTTTCTCAAACTTTTTTTTTTCTTATTTCGTTTTATAATACTTTTTCAGTTTTCGCCCAGGATCCTCATTTTAGCCCGGCTACATGCTTAATTAAAGGGGCGTTTTACTTTGATAAGCGTTTCACTTTGATAAGCATTTTTTCTGACTTTACCCTCGCTAAAGAGTTTCACTTCAATAAAATATTGTTTTTATGCGCTAAATAACAAAAAACCGCTCCCTCATTCTGAAAATTTTTAGAAAAATGTTTTGGAACGGTAGCATAATTGTCAACACTACCGTGGTGTTTTTAATCGTAAAAATAGCCATTATTGGCCAGAGAGCAACAAACATAATATTAAAATGATTCAGAAACTTGGACACTGAAGTATTTATGTCTAGTAAAATATTATTTGTGACGGGAATTTCAGAGGCGGGCGGTATATATTTAAATCTAAATAATGAAATAGAGCAACACATTATTTGCCAAAACAGAGTGGTAGATGTTGTCCACCCGCATCGTCCGGTCAAATACCACCACATTGGGTTAGATGGCGTGAAACCTCTGGTTCATGTTTCGTCACCATGCCTTTGTGATCAGGTTCCCAGGGTGGAAAAGAAGAAACTTTGCTTGATGGCTCCTACCAGATCAAAATACTTCGGAGGTAAAATAGCCTCCCATTCAGATCTCCGGGTGGAGGCTGACCTGGAGGGATTATCAAGCCTGATCGTCTCCAACATTGAAAATAGATTGCGATTGAACTTTTGCAACATAAAGAGGCATCAACACAAATATTAACTTGGTCCACCAGCATCTAACATAAAATAAGCCTCATATTTTAAGGTCATAAAACGAAAATGAAATCAAGCACTACACATGTTGACCTGAGTATACCCAGATATGACATTTACTCCCGATTTCAATATAATTCTGGATTAGCTGTTTTTATAGGTGACGATTCATGTTGTCAACGAGAAGAAACATACGAACCTAAGGCCTTCGATGTCATGTGGTTCAAATTAAGCACATATCAATAATGGCGCCGAAATCCGACAGAAGACAATCGAAATAGATTCATCACGACTAGAAACCAGTATAAGCGGACCATTGACGAGAGCAAGGAGGGATTTAACGAGCAGATCAACAACAAGCTTCTGAACAGTCCTAACGGCCCAAGATCCTTTTGGTCAGTTGCCAAAGCTGTCAACCAGGGTTTCTCAAAGATGTCAATCTCACCACTGACCAAACACGGTGGTTCAATAGCGGAAACGGCCAAAGAAAAAGCGAACAGTCTTGCCGAAATGTTTGCATTAAATTCTACCTTAGATCCTCAAGGAAACGCTCTCCCAACCATCCTGAGAGTGAACTCCTCCCAATGTTAACACCCCTAGTCGTATTCAGCGACCCCGAAAATCCAAGGATTCACCTTTTAATCAACACGATCTGCCGTTAGAACCTATTTTTTTGAATTCTTAGCCTCGTCTAATATAATGTCTAAAGCTGATTCTGCAATCTTTATTTTATGCAAAGCAACAGCGTCACTTGGAGGAATTGGGAGATCGACAAAGAGCACGAATTTAAAGCATCATCTCGAACTTGTTCATCCTGAGCGGTTCTTGGAAATTAGTAAAAAGGGACGTAAGTAAATCAACTAAATGGATGGGTCATGATGTCATGAATTTAATGTCAGTTCCTTTATCTTTTTTTTAAGTTTTAAAAAGTTTGTTGAAAAAACCATTACCTTTTACAAAGTTCCATCTGACAAATATTTTCGTGGAAATATTGTTCCTGATACATTTCAAAGATGCAAGGATGAAATAAAAAATAAACTAGATAATAAAAGAATGGGAAAATATACATTACGGCAGATATATGGACTTCACAACATAATAATAGTGCCTGTTTATTATTGATAGGACACTGGCTAGATAATCTGAATAACAGATGTTCATTTGTTTTATTAGTACATACGAGTCAAGAAATATCAGATATTTTAAATGGATTGCTAGAAGAATGGAGCATGAAAGACAAATTGCACTTATGCTCTTATTTAATATTGATAATGCCGCAAAGACGAAGCGAGGTGTCCACAATATGAGTATTCATTTGGAATCTTGCTTTATACATACTATTCAGTTGGTACTATATTATTTCATCACATCCCAGAGACCTGTCTCTGATGTGATTGCTAAGGAAAAAGTATTACGGGCCATTTTAATCACTCACCATCAGCAAGAACTTAATGTTTCTATCAAAAAATTAATCCAGGTGTTGGAGAGACAACTGGAACAAATACGTGCAATAAATTTGCTGTGCGCTTTCACTCTATGTCACAGCAAATTTTGCGATGCTTGTATTACCTATAAGGATCGCACTCCTTGGCTGTTGATTACTCGGGAAGGTCTGTAGGACTTTAGCTGGCTTAGGGTCAACCTCACATCAAAGGAAAATGTTTATGAAATTAATATTTCTATTGAGCAATAAGGGTAATGGATAACTCCTTGTACGACCAATACTCTATTTGATAGAATAGTATGAAGAGCACAACAACAATTATTTAATGATTAACCCTCGTAAAATCAATGCTAGAGAATTTAATTTGAAGAGCCTAAGGGACTGTTTTATTATTTAAAGATTATTCCTTAGGAGATCAACACTAATGAGTTCTATTCGATAGTTTTAAATTAAAGAGCGTAAGTGACTGTTCTGTTATAATTGCGTGTATCTTGGATGTGTAGGCATGATGACTCGGCTTGCTGGCAGACCAAATACGTGAACACTATGTCTGTAGGCGGGCTCGGATAGCTGGCGGACTAGACAAGTGCACCTTGTGTATGTAGACGGGCTCAGCTTACTGCCGGACCAGATACGTGTACCCTTTATCTGTATTGGAGGACTGCACCAAACACCTGCATCCTGTCTATATTAGGAGTTTGGGTTAGTTTGGTTTGCTAGTTTTTATATCGCACATATATGGAATATGTTAATTTTCCGTTGACAGTATATTGCTGAGACACGGAGTATTACAGAATATAATGGGACTGTTAAAGCCTTTCGAAGAACTTACAAACATATTAAGTTTTGAAAATGCAACTATTTCAGAAGTAATACCGTTCGTTAGTATACCTCACCAACGATGACAATTATCAGGAGTTGGAACATTATAAGAAGAACTAAAAATGAATTCATAAAATCGCTTCAACGATGTTTACATCGGGTATTTTATAATACTACATTACATTTTTCGAAGCAATCCAACTTAAAATAATTAATTATTGGACACCTAAAAAATAAAGTGATAAACAATGAAACTAATGTCGAAGCTATGAGTGAACTAGCTGTGATTGAGGGTAAAAGTGAAAACTCAAGTGAGAACTTTAATAGTGAGGAAGATCTTCCGTTGTGAATCACCATTATGGAATCGAAAAAGAAAAAAAGAAAAATTAGTACACACAAAATATTTTGGGAAGTATAAGAAGAGTACGCCCCGGTTCAGAATCAATGCAAGAATCGACCACAATAAATTTCCAAAAGGGCGCAAATTGATACACTTCACTGCTAGTTATTTCCAGAACCGATAACCCATTTGCTTGGTCGGGTAAGCATAGGGCCCAATTTCCTTTGTTAAATGGCCAAGTAGTCAATTATTTGTCAGTATTTATATCGGGGTTTATTTGATATTGGTCGATCCATAAAATTCACCAATTAAATAGCTGACCAGTTTACATTTCGATTTATTAACTCTAGGGAATACAACTTTATACAAATGGTTTCTTAAATGACAGCGTAAACACACAATATACAACGGAGCAATCACCTGGACCATGGCTTGACATGGAAAAGCATATCCAAGCGGCATGAGCCAAAACCAAAAGAGCAATGGCTATGCTAAACCCCATGATGGAAAGTCATAGCCAAAACTCACTGAAGACTAAGCTCATTGTGATAAAAACGATAGCTAGGCCTCAACTGACGCAGGGTTCGTTCCACAGCTTGGGGATAAGCAGCGAAATCTGCATAAAATTGCGCAGAGGAACAGAGAATCAGCTAGTCAGGATGGCAGCTGGCGCACCTTGATTCGTCAGATATGCTGACTTGCAGACAGACCTACAGTGGCAACCACTAGAAAACTTTATAGTCAAGAAGGCTAGACGCGTATTCATAAGAGCAGAGGAGATGGAGAACTGAGGCAAGCAGTAGAATACAATCCAGAGGACATCCCCAGAAGAAGACACAGTTGGACCACACACAGGAGACCTAGAAGTTTACTTGTGTGACCACACAAAAACGACCAGTGCTAATTACCACAGAGCAGGAATGAAGTAAGATCTAATCCTGCTACCTACAACTCAACTAGAGAAAGACGACACAACAAACTCCGCGAGGCGTGATCTTAGTGATAACAGAAGCATCTACAATAAGAAGACCAGGACGTAATAGGAGCAATCCCGGAAGTTTTCCCCTCCGGCCTGCAGTAGAGACCGTCTTGGGTTAAAGCATAGGTAGGAATACAGCTGATTTTTTTAGGCACACCCCCTTAGGGGGGTGTGCGTAAGTGCGTAAAAGAGCATTCTCAGAGAGCATTTTCTCAGAACACACAATATGTCGGTCCAAATGAAAGCTGTATATTAAATTACTAAATAATAAAACTATACCTAAACAATATAGAACATTTTTTAATGGATTTTTTATATACAAATTTATTGGTTTAAATATAAATTTTAATCTAAAACCGTATTTTAATACCTAACCTTGTAACAACTTTTGAAAAACTTAATGTGCATTCAAGTAAATTATATAAAAATTTGGCAAAAAAAATCATACAAAATAAAAACGTAGATGAAAACGTTCTAACCAAACCATGAAGGCACAATACTTTTCAAATAATTTGTTCAGCGACTTTGCCCTAATTTTATCGGCATAAAAATGTTAACGCCATGAATCGTCATTATAGCCCTTGAGGAGGCGATACACGGGCAATATTAATTCAAATGACACAAAGGATGATTCGCCTACTACAAAAACAACGCATCATTTTTCCAAAATATTTAACCTTGCTAAGAAAATATTTTTAGATTTTTGATGTCGTCTAATGTTTGCCAAAATCTAAAGGCGTGAGTGCATGTATTCGGTAAACTGTTTACTAGTAAATTCAGGAACTACGCAGTTTTATATGTCAACGCCAGCTGCCCAATTTGCTAAAATTTTACCTAGCACGCAAATTAGAAAATGAAAGGCCTTGGCCTGACCTTCGTTTTGGTTTATTAATTAATAAACGAATAGTAAGTTTAATTAAAATTATTAAATTAGAAAAATTGGATTTGGCGCTGTAGCAAAATTTCTAAATAAATATATATGCAGGGTTTTTCCAAGGAATGACATATTGCAAATATTTCCGTAACCCCCTATATTTTCGAAAAACTATTGGACCCGTAGATTTCTATTTTTGGTTGTGGATTTTTTACCAAAAATAAATACTCCTCATGAAGGAGATATAGCGCCAATTCAAATTTTTTTAAAGAGAAATCCCCAAATATTTTTAAATTTTCGAATTTTTCTCAAAATTATAAATCGAAATGGTGTTAAATATGTTTTATTAATAT